>JAHZNB010003338.1:0-19382 GCA_027744295.1 Callyntrura guangdongensis
CCTACCTGTGACATAGTGACATGTATGTAGGTATGCAACTAGGTAATATAGGTATGCATTGGGCGTGGCGTTTGATGTCAATAAGGTAACCCGTTAGTTAATACTTGCCACAGGAAGTTAACCATCATTAATTTTGTATAATGTATTCTACATTTCCCTTTCTTATTACTATATTAATATCATGCGGCGCAAAGTGGCAGAACTTCGAATATGTTGCGTAAATGATGCTACTCGTCGTTTTCGTGCGAAATAGGGGCAACCGGAGAATGTGCGAGTGAAGAAGTGGATATCGTTTGAGTATTTTATTTTACCACTGAATTTGTTAACTTTAAACATGAATTATAAAAACTCTCCTTCTTGAGTAAAATTTAAATATTTTACAAATAATTTATTCGCAGTGTCTGTACATTATGTTTATTTTTATAATGTTTGCATTCGATCTATTCAGAATTTCAAGTTACTGATAAATAATAATAATGGCAAGGCAACCTTATCGGTGACATTCTTAAATACAATTTTGTAACATGCATTTTGCAAAGGAAAAATGATTAATTTATCTTTAATTTTGAGTAATAGCAATTAACACAGCTTTCCCATGTACGAAAGTTTAAATCAGCTTCAATTTCCCAGTGAACACGATCTTTTACTTCTAAAGAACACTTACCGAACTTTTTTAAATCTTAAATATTGAATTTCATTGGTCATTGTTAGATAATTAATTAATGATGCCGTGAACCGAAAGAATGGAAATACAGATACAAAGAAGAAATAGAAGAATTTTATAATAGTCGTGTCGTTGTCGTTACAGGGTTCTTGAAGCCTAACCCCATTTCACCAAAATTACAAGTTGACAATTTGACATTTTATTCAAAATGTTGTTGGTAGCAACCCATTTGTTTAAATGGACATATTTTTGACAAGTTTGTCGAGTCACCTTTTAATTTTTGTGAAATGGGGTTCAAGGTTTACATAACAAAATTAGCACTATATACATAGGTATAGTACTAATAGGTAGTTCTATATAGATCTATTTCAAAAAATGTCAAGAAGAGAACACTAACTTTTATACGGAACTTATTTTACCCATGGAGCCATGGAATTTGAATATTTCCTAAATGTGATTTCATCCCTTGAATTTCCAACCATAGGCCATTAAAAAATTGAATTGATAAAATAAAATTAACTTAAAACTTGAATTAATATTTTAAATAATTTTATGTCCTTTTAATATCTATTCTCCGGTGCATATGTATATCTTTTTGCTTGGAATGAAGGTGAAAAAATCTCTTGGGCACGCAAAGAGGAAATTTTTTTATTGTGAACTACCAAAAACTCGTTTAGCCTTCATTTTGAATTCTCATCTCATAGCAAAAAAACTGGAGCTAGTGAAGAGAGTTCACCAAAACATTTAACTTCATATACGGTTATGTCATTTTCACGAGCATGTAAATCTAAATATCAATGTGAAGGCCAGTTTCTTTGGATTTGGCGTCTACTCGAAGGAAGGCCATTTCCTTGTCATCTAATGAAGCGACAAAGGAAATCAATATCTTACTTTCCTGTCTGAATGGCTTTTTATTGATTCATAATGCGATACATATTATCAAACTCCTTATAAAGAGATGCAACCTGTTAATTTTTTTACTCACATGCGGTAAACATTACAACACCTTACTACACTTTGATAATAGCACATATTTTCAGAGCTTGACAATTTATCTTAACTTAGGTTGTTACTTTTAATGTATTTAAATGCAGCGTATACATTTGCTTAGTTTATGTAAACTAAAGTGTGAATTGCTAGCGTTAACATTCTCATAAAGTATTGTCATGCGCATGCGGTTAGGTTAGTGCGTAGTAACAGAATGAAATGACGGGCGTACTTCATTGGAAATTTCTACTGACACTGGACAATTGCATTAATGTTTATAGTTCAAAGATTTTCAATGCAACGTCCGTTGTATCAAAATTATTTTTTTACATATCTGTTGTCGGACTCCGGCATCGTTGTTGAACACCCCTTCACATAAGGTGCTGTGAACTAAACATAAGACGTTACAATCGTAAAAATGAATCAATTCATTGATTATTGACATAAATATACTACTGTCAAAACTGTCAGATCATTTACCGCTGTAACATTTCCTTATTTTGTTACCAAATTTGGGAAAATGCCCTCAGGTACTACACATCTAGTAGACAGCTACCATGTATGTATCTAGATCAATTAATTAGTCATTATAGTTGCAGTATTTATTCACCCAGCTCTCACTAATAGGTAAGACGGTTTTATGGGATGGCATGCTTATAATATGAAACAGTAAAATCAAAGCAAGCAAATCATGGTGCATGAGATCGAGTTATAATGACAGACAACGATAGGCATCGAAACTGTCCACACGTTTTTAGTTCTTATGTGTTAGGAAGTAAGTAATTGGAGAGAAATTTTCATTTCACATAACATATTACAGTAATAAAGTACAATACGCTTAAGGAATTTGTTTCCTTTGGTGAATCTCCTTCTGAAATTTTAATTAATTTAATTTAATTTAAATTAACGTGGAAAAATTTTCTGTGTATCTTACCTTAGATTGTAATTGCAGTTATGATTAAAAAATAAATTAAAAAAGATCTCTGTTAACCAGGAATGGTATGATGCTATAGAAACCCTGGGTGAGATCCAAACCCAAACGGTCCGTTCCTGGACTTTAAAAATCAAGCAAATTGTTACCAGGGAAAATTATGAGAACTTGACTACTCGAACAGCCAACTGGATATCAACTGAGATAAGGCGTGACGACGTCCAGTTACATTTCTCTGGTTTTACATTACAGTATGCATGCGGCGTGAGTATTGGCGATGAATTTCCTTTTACCTGTGGTAAATTATTCTTAGCTTTAATATATTTGCATAAAGGATCGTCTAAATGCATCTAGCCCATAACTCAGACTTACTCAGAGTACCTAATTCAGCAATATCGTATTCAATACAGAGAAAGTTAAAATCAGACACTCGATTTGTTTCAATCGATTGGGAAAAGTCAATTCAAAGATTAAAGTCGACAGGTTACTAAAATGAATGTTTATGATTTAGTTAAATAAATCAAAATTAAATGTGATTAATTTATGTAGTAGACCAAATTAAGTAGTCATGCTTAGAATTTTCTAAAAAATGTATGGAACCTAAAAAATTTTTACTCTGACATAAAAATGAATCTTTACAGTAAACAATTGGTCCCTAATTGGGGTCATAGAAGTCAGTCTGAGGGAAACTTGATCAACTTGGTACACTTATACAATGCTCTACTAGAATGTACCAGTTACAAAAGCAGACGTAAATATTTTTTTAAATATAGCCCTTTTCTAGCCCAATGGTTTAGACCTTGGGTCTTCGAACTCAGCAACCAATTGAAGACAACGATTTCAAAAGTTCTTAACGAGTTAGTGCTAATAAGAACGTATTTGTATACAACTGACTGTTAATCTATCCCAGCAGACAATCTGACTGTAAAACATTATAACCTATAATTAATGAAATACCGACAACAAAAATGCGTAAGCCTTCAATTTTATATTGTAGAGTTGTATTAGTTGAGATGAGGAGCCCTTCAAAGTTTATTTTTGTTCGACTATCACACTTCACACTTGCCCCCGAAATTGTAGCTGTAATGTTTATACGTGACAGTGTGACTGTGTCATTTACCAATATGAAATTGTGGGTTGTACATACGGTTTTGGAGATAAGGAAATATAATTAAACAACCTTATACGTAAACGTCGTAACAGACTTTCGGAACGACTTTTAGCAGGCTGTTTACTGCTTCTTTAGTTGTTTTTATCTTGAGAATGGGTGGCAGAAAAATAATATATAACAGTTTTTAGCATTCACCTTGTGCAAATTTTACGAGGAATAATAATGACTTTCCATCAGGCACATATTTTCGTACTCCTTACGTTGAGTTATATACATGATGTATAGATCCGTATATATATATATTTATTGTAGTATGTTGTATGTTCATTCATTTAAAACTCAAAATTCTCTTTGCTGAACTTGTTTCCATTTTGGTCGCCTGCAATTCATCTCTCATGTAAATGAAAAACCCAAATTCAGTCAATCTATCCTATTCGTTGATGAGTGTAGCAACCCACACGTTTCGTAGTTGTCTAGATAGTGCGATTCTCCTAGTAGTTAGTTTGTGTATAAAAATTATTTGCTTGTACATAATAATATGTATACGTTACGTTAATATGATGTGCATAATATAATATGCATATCAACTCATTGTTTCTGCTTATAAAACCGCGAAATGATCGTTTGTAACGTGTGCGAGTTAAATCGAAGATAATGAAGTGCGATTAAGTATTACAGTTAAGAAAAGTTGGTTTCATGTCGCCTAATAATTTTTGTTTATGATAAATGTTGTGACATTAATATTATTTTAATTTTATTTAGAGGACTCGGGTTTAAATCCTTTAAGTAGACGTTCGTCCTAACCCACATACACACTTCACACAGAAAAGCGCTTTGTTCATTAAAATATTATTTACGAACAGCAGTAGTGATGTTGATCAAAAGGAACAACAAAAATGTGTTCACAGAACCCACCATAGTCACATAACGGCATTAAATGACGACACGGTGGCAAATGCTATAGGTATTCATTTTCTTAGATAAACTATTACAATGCTCTGTACGTGCATTCAATGGAGTCATAATACATGATACCTGTTCATGACACAGGTAAATCTTTTTCGTTACAACAAGGACAATGATTTCAATTTACTCCGCGAAATTTAATGGTGCTTAAAAGCGTGTAACGCATAATGCATCGCGGTTTTGCTAAATTATATGAAGTAGGAAGGCTATAAACGCTATGCGCTAGTAAATAACTGGAATAAGGACTATGTTTTTAATGAATTCATTATAATCGAATTCGTTTCAATAAAAATCAAAGATCATTTTAGGAAAAATTGCAAATACCTCTATAAGAAATTTCAATTTGACACAATACAACAATAATTAAAAAATACTAATGTCCTGATGCACTTCATTTACGACATTTGACGTTAAACTTGATTTTCTAATTTTGCTGTAATCAATTCTGTCTATTATGTTGGGTAGATTACTTTTGTCAATTGTTCATCAATGAACCTAGTCATGACCATGAAATTATAATTAAATCATCCTATTAATTGTTGGCGGGAATTAACTGATATGAATATGATGAGTGTCTTAAAACAATAAAAACGTTTTCAAAAGGAACGACATAAGAAGAATGCATGGGATATAATAGTAGATGGCCTTTATTATGTGGAACTTTACGACGAGAAACTAATACGCCAACAAGATTGTTAATCTTACAGCAATATTAAGTAAGCTCCCCTTTATTAATTCATAATTACATGCCGGTGCCGGTTTATTTTCTATGTGGTTGTAAGAACACGGACTTTAATAATAAAAAATTAAACGACATAGTTTTGTACTTTTTCTTGTGTCAAGTATTTGTAAATTTTCAGCTTAACAATCGTTAATGATAAAAAGAACATTTATTTTATTCTGAAATTCTAAACCATTCTTGAAATCAGCTCTACGTACCTTATTTTTTATTGACCGGCTATTGGTCAGTAACTGCATAATCAACTCGCTGCACCTCCATATAAAATTAATGGGGCAATGTAAGATTTGACAAAATTTATGTGTGTAGCCTACTTTTATATGGCTGTTATTTTTAAATTTCACCTGCAATTTCATACTCGCTTACCAAGTATATGCCCAACTAGTGCAGCCACAAACCACAACGTCTTATCCGAAAGATAGCCGAACAAATTAGGGGCGCATATACGAGTGTTTCCTCTGCAAATTGCATAGCACATACACGAAAGGCGTGATGATAAGTAGTTGTAGAGATTATGGAATCATCTTCTACTACTCTCTAAAATCACTCTCTAATGTGAGCATTTCAGCAACTTTATTGCTTTTGTGTTTAGGCATGGTACACGTTCATTGGCGTCTTCTCATTGACGAAAAAGGCTTTGTCTACACAGTTGATTGTGATGGTAGTGGATATATTATTTTTTTCTCGCTGATTTGTGCGTGCGTACGTGTGTATGCCGTACACTAAAAGAAGAAGGAGTTTGCTTATTGATAGCTGACCAAAAAGCACTACAAAGACAGTGCGAGGGCCTGAGGTTGAGTCATAATTTGACACAATAAATAAAGCAAAAGCTCGACAGCAAATGGTTAGGGCATAACTTAAATAGTCATAGTCATAATAATTGCGACTTTTCTAGTAGGTGGTGTATAGCAATTTATACATCCTGACATGTAGCCGAACCTGTACACCATGTACAGCACAATGTCATCTTCGGCTTCAAAGTTTTATGTTGTGTTTTTGTGAGACTCCGAGGATGATGACGACGATAATGATGCAGGAAGGATACACACATAACTACGTTTTCACGCTGCGTTATTTTCTTCGTACATTATGTTAATTGCATTTGTATCCACTGCGCTGCCGCCTTAACGCTGCTTGCTTTGTTTAGATAGTTGAATTTGTTGTGATATAAACCAGCACTGTTTCAAATCCTGAAATAAATAAAGTGATAGGGGACAGCTATAATTATCAAGAATGGCTATATAGCCAGCCAACAAGTGACCACGACCTCGCCATCGTCGTCTACAGCGACCATACCAGACTCTCATAAACATTCATTTTATATGGGTAAAGGTACAATAATACTAATACCCACATAAATTTCTACAAGTGTAATCTGTGCAATTCGTCGCTTTTACAAGGGGACGGTTCGTGTGCATTTATTATGCAGTTTGGATTCATCGTTTTGTCTTTACAACAAAAGTCATGCATGAATATATTTTCATATTGTAAAGGGACCTTGTTACAATTTATTTACGAGGCAGACTTTAAAGAATAGTATCACGAAAGAATTGTCTCTGCTGACGAACAAAGAAGGGCAGGTCGTATTCCTGTCGCGGTGTATGGCTTAAAATCATTTATAATGTGCCATTCATTTATAATAATGATATTGTAGTCCAATAATCCTCTGCTTTTCGCAGCTAACAGTACTCCTAGCTAGATGCACATTGTTGTCATCCAACAATCAACGTACTTTTTATTAGCAACATCAATGGCTAACAATAAAAACGATTACGACAGTTTGATCCTCAAGAATGCCATGACCAATAAGTGTATTTACTACTTACATTCATCCGTACAACTCGTATTGGGATTGGGACAAATCAATAAAACACGACATAAAACAGTTATTAAATTATCTGACTCAGAAGATTCGCCGGAACGCTTTTACGACACACTATAATATACAATGTCAAATTATGTTCAACTAGAAGAACATGATTCTCATTCAAAACGAGAATGATTTTTTAGAGCAAAAGCAAACCGACGAAAAATTGGGATGCACGAACTCCGCAATAATGGCAATAAAAGAAAAACGATCAGGTTAAAGTTCACGATTTTGCACTCTTCCTTCTTGTTTATCAGGACTGCGACAAGTTTAAAGCGGCTTATCGCATCAAGTATATTTGGGCTAAGTTTTCAGGCAAATAAGGATGAAAGTATGTATCAATTTTATTCTCTCGGGCAATGGTTATGGGTGTTAGGACAAACGAATGGGAAGCGCAGATCTTTCAAAAATTGATCCTCCTCTGTGTACATATATGCATAATATGTATATCTTCCCTTTTACATGTTTAAACATGCGTGAGTTTTTGGTAAAGACGAAACGACAAAAAGGCCTATCTTGATCACCCGATATGTAATGACAACAAATGTAATATGATGCGCTACATTTAACATGTCATTGTCATCTACTGGCTTTTGTGATGTTTTTTTATTATAGAGCATTATACATGCTAGAAGAGGAAAAATCAGTAGTCAGTAATCTGACTGGCATTGCAATTACTTTTTCCCACATAACTATTAGTTTTGAATTGAATTGAGAATTATACCATATATATATATGTATGTATGGCGAGATTGAAATCACTTTCTTCGCATTTATACTGCGGAGCAGTTGAGCAAATCCTGAAGAATTGAGGCAGGGAAAGAAGATGCCTTTTATGAATATATAAGGTTTCAAACAAGGGATTTGAAACTGTAAATCATATAGGCTTAAAGGATAAAAAAGCCATTTACAATTTGCAACAACAAGCGACGGGAAACTAAAAGGCAACATGCAGTGCATCAGTCAAGTCAACATAAGTTACCACTGGGCATGGATGATCCTTGTACCTTGAAATGAGTTAACAAATGAAATTAATACTTTTCAAGCTCCCACGCGACTCTGCAATTCATCACCTCGTCCAAAACAACGAGCTCTACCACCGTATGCATATCATCACATCTTGATGTCGCTGTACTACACAGTATGTAGCCAGTTTTCAAACAAGTACATCAGTAAATCTGTGCGCACAACAGAAAGAGAATGACGACGTAGCATGCATGCCTACTTATTTTTTATTTGATAATGATGATGAAAAAGGTGATACACTTGTCTGTGCAAACTTTTTTCATCTTGACCCTGTGTGTGTAATGTGTAATAATTGCAATCACATGTGTGTTTATGTGTATACCGAAGAAGGGCAAGCGCAAAGCAGTAGGCAAGGGAAAATAGTTTTTTTGCCTACTTCAATCTGTAGAAATAAATGATTTTGCGTTACCAAATCTTTTCCTTTAGGACATGTCAGGAGTACAAAAAACGACCAAGAGCTTAAATTTTTTTTGCATACAATAGAGGAAGATGATATTACGTATTCAGCACGATGAAGCGCTGAAGCAAGCCGTATATATTTCTGCTTTGCATCGATATTTTTGTACACGTCTGAATTAGGAAAAGCGTGTTCTCTTCATTATTAGTTTACGGAATATCGTTATTAGCACCATAGTTTTTGCAACTGCAAAAGTATGATTTACTAGTTGATTGATACACGTAATGGAAGGTTACAACAGGTACACACAACAGTAAAGAGAGTATTAAAGGAAACACTCGTGAAATCCGACTGAGGGAGAAATATTAGGGTTGTGCCACTATTTGAGTTGAAAAGTAGTATAATATATAAAGATCCGTAACGAGCTTACAGGTTGTGCTCGATGATGAATCAAAAAGTCGTATTTTTTGAAAAAGAAGAAAAATGAGTGTACTTTGGAGTAATGTTTGTTGGGTAGTCACAGAGTTTTCTAGCATTCCCAGCATATCCCATTAAAACCTGCCATTCTCAAAAAATTTAGTTTTATTCTCAAAAAACAAATGATAAAATATCAAGAAAACACCCAATCACCTTGTTTGGATTTCGCATGTAAGTAGTCCTGAAGGAAACAGACAACCTTAGTAATTGCAAAAAACAACTCAATACAAACTATGTGCAATGGGTCAGACTAAAATATTAAATAAAATGACATTAGCATACTCACAGAGTCACAGAGTCATTTTAAAGGCAAGGTCAATTTCACTTGAGGATCTCAAAAGCGCAAAACTTTAGCAAAATGCCCATATAATGTTATACAGACAGAGATAGGCTGATATGTCTAGTTAAATGCATAAAAAAGTAGAAAGAACACGCCATAACAATGAATTTTTGTTAAAGTCACACATCACAGGAGCAAATATTATTAATAATAACATTTTTTGAAGCACGAGTGCAAAACACCTTTAATTCCTGTCTGTGACTGTGACATATGGCAGAATAAGACAAAGTTTTGAAAACAGTTTGGTTAAGATAAATCAGGAAACATATGAGCTAAGCTTGAAAACTTTGTTGCTAAGATATGTAACGAAAAATGGATTTACTCAGTTTAATAATTTGATTGAATCCAGAGATGATGATTGAAAATAATTTGGTGAAAGAGCTGAGATTTTGGTTTAAATGTTTTTTCTGTCCATTCAAAAATAGAAAAGCATCACTTCTACTCTACTCCACAACATAATATAATATACAGGGTAATTTTATTAAACGGTCAAGTTTCGCCCTGAGGAACACCATATACATAAAAATTTCAAAGGCAATAATAGTATTGACCAGTGCATACAGCAGGCAGATAAGGGACAGTTGTAATCTATATTCATGACATAAACAAAAAATCTTTCTATTTTTTTGGGCTGTGTACCAGAATCCATGAGACGTTTGGATGATTAAAGATAATACGAAGGTAAAAAAAGTACGGTATTATGTTAAGAGTTGGTGTGACTTCTTTAAGGAATATAATTTGGTGTAAAATGCACGTATGCGGACGTGGACCAGAAGTAGTCATAGGCAGGGGCGCAGATAAAAAAGAGGAATGATTCGATTGAATTATTTTGGTGAAGGCATCTTTGGCACTAGGAAAGATTATCATTATGGCATTATTATTATTATTATTATTAATATTATTATTATTACGCGATGACTTTACTTACTGCAACAATACATACAAACATTGTGGAGGTATGCGCATACATAATACAATAATGATTGTAGCTGATATCTAAGCAGTACATACAAAAATAATGACGGTAATAATAATACGCTTAGTACTTGCTGCCATAATATATATAATCACGATAAGATAATGTAATGAAATGAAATGATTTGCAATGAAGTCTTCTCTTGAGGGTAGATCTTGGAAAAGCTGAAACTCCAAAAATGGAACTGGCAAGGACGACAGGCAGGCAGAATGAGTAGAAGAGACTAAAAGGTAAGCCAAAATGAAAAGCTCTCTTCTCGTTTGTTCCTCTCCTCCCAACAAGTCTACCTGGCTGCTTAAATGAACGCAGCATTATAGCAGCGCGTATTTCTCACTGATGTTCTTCGTCTTCCCCACAAAATTACAGTATTATTGTGTATGCTTTGTTGCGTTTCGTTCATGTAAGCATTTTGTACAAGCGTTGTCACTTGTTTAGGAGGATAATAAAACTGTGTACAACGAACGACAACAAAATGTGCAGCGCATTCATGAACAAAATCTAACAACTACGCGTAGTCGTCGTTGTCGCCGTCTGCACGGCTTCTTTTTCTTGACTAAATTGTTTTACTTGACGAAGTAAGCAGGCAAAGAAAATCCATCCTTTACATATGTATGTCCATCCGCTCATTTTCTTTACAATATCAATCCCCTTTTACTAAAAATCTCTTATGATTTTTCCCTTTCTCACTTGACCATATCATATCAATATGATTACGTGTAACGTGTACAACCACAGGTAAAAGAAAAGTTATAAGGAACAATAAAGTGGCTGGCTCTTTGGCGAACATCCTTGCTCTCTTGCTAGAACGTTTAATGATTATTATACAGCGTCCATCCACGTCCATCACTATCTTCAGCATTCCTCCCTGTTCAAATGCCATTGCATTCTGAAGCAGTTGAAGCAATTTTGTGGAGCAGCATCATACCACCAGGTTTCGTTACATCAGTGTTGTCATTCCTGCTTTTTTAATTTTTTGGCAGATTCGGATTCATTTTCGATAGAAAAGTTTCTTGAAACTAGTTGCATTAATGTACCATCTTAATTCAACGTGGAGGTGGGCACACGAATACCACACACTGTGAAAAAAGCATTTTAGAAGAAAATATTGCAGAAATAATCAATCAATTAAGTATAAAAATTGAATGAAGTGTGAAAAAGTGTTCATCTTCTCCTTTAGTGAATTGTGGTAATGTGGCAAATTATCCTCGATTTCTACATTTTCCAATGTAAATGAGGTTTCTTTTGACGAGTGATCGACACGATTCTACTATCGTCGGAAATAGTGTTCTACCTTAAAAGTGTTTTCAGAGACGCAACAACGTAAGTGTACATGATTTACCTGAGCTGCTATATTCAATTTCATTTGCGTCTTCAGCTTGCAACCCACACATTTTCCTACAGTGAACGAGCAAAAAAGTGCTTCATTTGAGCATGCCCGATTTGGTGATTGTGGAGAAGGGCAATATTGTTTGAGTATATGTTGTCCGTACCTACAGCATGTGTTCTGCATGTTTTCTTACTTACCATAATATTCTCCAGTAATACATTGGCAACAAAAATGTTCCTTGCTGCGCGATAACTATCTATCGCCAGTTTTAATTGTATTTAACAACTGATTATGTTTTTCATTACTACTGGTAGTGTACAGTGATATATGAAGTGATATTTGGCGTTAAACAAACGTTTAACTCTGAGATGAATTACAAGTGTGTCGTTGTTTTTATTTAAAACGCTATTTGTTTTTTTTTACCAAATAAACGAAACCAGTCACGACCAATTATTATATTACACAACACGTTATACATGTTCGATAATGAAATCGTGAATGAGTGACTTAATAGTTGGAGTTGGAGATACGTGAAAAATTTGTCTTTTCATTTGCGTATTTGTTGTCTTTGCTTTAGGCCAAAGTTGTACGAAACAACAGTGAAAAACATTGCTCATTAGTGTCAAAGTCAAGAGGAATTTTTAAGCTGAAGGCGCAATTTTCTCGCTGTCCACAAACACTGTACGTACAATCGCCGTGACGTGACTTTGAGAAATGCTAAAATGGTGATAAATAATGGTGACCCAGTGGGTTTTCCCACTTTGGAAACGACTGCATGCGACTCTCGTGGGATTTTAAAGTTAAATCAGAGTCTGGTCATAAATAAAAATGATTTGGATGAATTGTATAAAGTTGATAAAGGAGCTCCATTTGCCACGTAAGCCTGTCCTCTAGAAAAAAAATATTATGTATATTTTATATATTTTTTTTGCTTTTTTACACACCAAATTGTAATTGCCTACGGCTGCCATTTCGGCAGTGTTACTGACTTAAACAGTCACAGCGTATGACAGAAAGCAATAGATATGGATGATAGAATGGTTATTGATTATCATTATCATCAGCAGATTGCCATCCTGAGGCTATTTATCTTTGCAGTTTTGGAATACTCACTTGCTTACATGGTAGGAAAAAAACTGCGTCTTTAGCTTGTCATTTTTTTGTACTTAAGTAAAAGAACAATAAGTATGCAAATTCCCTATTATTTATCGCAACGAAACGAGTAATAGTTTTAATGAAATCGCATAGTTCCGTGTGAAAAAAAATTGAGCAGTTTATCATACAATCATGGATTATGAAAAGGATTAAATTTTCCATTCCAGTGTTCTAGTTTCTAGCGATAATGACAAATTTGTTGTTTTGCCTTGTTTCCAACTTAAAAATCTAGCGGTCTTTACGCCCAAGTTAAACGATGTCGAAGCCTAAGGCAAAGTGGCTCTCAGAAACCTCAGTCCTGTTACGCTGCCAAATTCAGTCCTAGGAAGAGACCAGGCCATTCTCAAAATGAAGACTGTGTGGAGAGCCTTCATGAGATTGCACTTCTTTGTCACCTTAAGAATCCATACATCATCAGTTTCAAGGATGCTTTCATTTTGGATCACTTTATTGTTACCATCATGGAATTGTAAGAATAATTTATTGCATTTGCGTTTTAGCTGAGGCTGTAACGTATGTGCTGTGCCAATAGTGTCAAATAATTACAAGCGTCAGAGATGCTCTTGCTTTACTAAAAAGGACAGTACGTAAATAAACACAAAAAAACATGCTTGAATAATATTACTGCATCATCATCATGACCATCATTTGTGTTTGCTTTGCCGACGACGACGATGTAGCCGCCTCTTAATTGTACTGTACTTTGTGTACTTGTCCGTTGCCTACTGTCAGCAGTATGACTTACTTCCGCAATAAGCGTAAAAATGTTGGTATTCATTCACACAATGCCCAATCAACTCTTTGCTTCTGTATATCGCTCAGTAATGGACGCAGACATTCACTTTTAACTGTTGCTTATATTATTATTTACTATCAAATAAACTAGGTATGCATATAAGTTATAACGTCACTGTCTACTACTTTCACCCATTTTGTATAACTGTGTAAATGAAAACGGAGCGGAAAGTCCTGATTAACAGGGTAGACATAACACACCTAATGGTAATTCTAATGTTTTTATTCATGAAATTTAGGCCTCTGCTGTTATTATGTTATTTCCCGGGAACTAATCACTAATTTTACGGATTCTCGTATAAATCCATCATGTTTGTTTTGTTATGCCTGTCCCTATAGTGCCCCAGGGGGTGACCTTCAATCGGTTATTGATGCTGATTTGGTTCTGCTTGAAAAAGATGCATCCAGATATGTGTACCAACTGTTGGAAGCCCTTAAGTATCTTCATGAAAAACATATTGCTCATCTTGACATAAAGGTTGTTCATCTTTTAATTGTAAAATCTGCTTAACATATAAGTATGTATGTACATACTTTGTCCGTAATCTGTGTACAAAAATTGGAGCTTAATTGAAACATGGATTATTAAGCAAAATAAATAGAAAATTTTAATAGCATTACAGAAGTACAGAAGTATGGGTACTGGGTAATGCTGTTACTTTTATGAGATACTATTTTTATTTTCAGCCACAAAATTTGTTGCTGATGGGAGAGTTTCCGTCATGTGACATCAAGTTATGTGATTTTGAAATTTCTCGTGTAATCAAGCCTGGGATGGAAATTCGGGAAATACTTGGCACGCCGGATTATGTCGGTATGTTCATACAGTTTTTTGATATGACCCTTCATAAAAACCAGCTTTCTTTTCAATTTATGCATGTCGTATTAATATTAACTTAATGTAGTTTATTGGTATCAAACAACGAGGTACTAACCATGTAACAACAAAGTACGCTTACCGTTACCTGCATCAATAGGTTACGAAAAGACAGTTTTCACAATCCTCCATACTAATATTATAAATTCTTTACATTAAATTATGTTGTCTAACATGTAGCATGTTGTAATATGGTTCATTAACAACTTTGCCATGTCCGAAAGAAATTGTCTGGCCTGTTCTTTAAAAGAATGAAAACATGACATTTTATGAAAAAATTAGCCCCCGAGATCCTTCTTTATGAACCATTGTCTACTATTTTAAATTTTATCGAGAAATTAACTGTCAAAAACAGCAGGTGATTTATGGCAAAATTAAACACGAGTGAAGTCATACATTGCAATAGTTCACACCTAAATATACTTTATGTGGAAAATGGTAATTCAATATGACAAATGTTTTGCAAAGGATAAGACCTAGCGCGCTTCAAATGGAAATGCATGAATGGGTTCGAAGCTACGTGCCACCGTCTTTGATAATGTCATGCGAAAAGGAACCTTCACAGCCTGTACCAATAGAACCGAGTGCACCACCCCAAGAGCCCGTCTTAGGCGACAGACCAAAGAAGCGATGTATTTTTTTTACAATTTACCGTTTATCAAAAATTATACAATATTAATTGGCAAATTGTTATAACTATGAACAATAATCCGAATATGTATGTAACAGCACCAAGGAAAGCTTCTGCCATGTCAGGTTGCAGTACTGCTTCAGCCAGTCCTACAGGTCGACGAATCTCTGCCAGATCAATCCTTCGGGCATGCAAGTCCGCTTATGACTTGAATAAAATGGGCGGAAAGACGAAATCTAGAGAAGCGTTGATTGAAAAAATGCGAATTGCTACGGGAGAACCCTCAGGAGGTCCATGGAAGCTTAGAAAAAATTTGAGCAAGAGCAGAGAGCAGCTTTGGGAAAGCAAGGTATGTTATGTATGAATAATAATGTGGCTATAATTATTTAGAAGAGACTCTTGTCAAGAGTGACTATACAAAATCATTTTGAAAACGTATTTTTTATAAACATATTGCAAAAGTTGCTAAAAAAACGTACAGCATACTTGGTTTGTATAGTAGTGGTATGGTCAATTTGAATCATTAATTTTACAGATCTTACTTTCAAAAAGTTGCGAGAAAATTAATAACAATTTTCCGGGGTCGGCGCGTTGGGCAAGTGTGGCTAACTTTCCAAGTCTAGATTTAAATATGAAATCTGCTAACCAGTCAGGAATCTGTTATCAGTGTTATTTCCACATGCACGAATATTGGCCAACAACAACAATTGGATATGGCAGATTGGCAACAGCAACATGGACTTGACGACGGATGTCCGTATTCCGTATCAATGCCTACTACTCCGCCTGTGCCAAATTTTGACTTGTCGCACGGAAACGGCTACCACGAATCGTCTCCTCCAATTTTAAGTAATAATTACTGCGGTTTACAAGCAAAAATGAACCCTGGCGGGGAGTTTTCTGGATATCCATCTATGGTATCTGCTGGATCCAGTAGTGACTCCCAATACATGACGGCAAGCCAAGCAACTAATGCAGCAATAGAAGAGTCTCAGAAATCTGTGGCAGAACTTATTATGACTTTTGGCGGCCGCGTATCTAAGAAATTGGACTTGAAAAACAAATTTGAACCCATCATGGAAGTGGAAGGGAGTGAAGAACAACCAATGTCTCTCGGTGATTGTTCTGACAACAACAGTACAAGTGGTGTCAGCAGCATCGTTCCCACGTCAAATAACTCTAAGGATTCGAAAAACATTGATCAACATGGAAAACAAACGGAAAACAATTCGGCAACACTCGGTACGTCTCTAATAAACAATGGAAAAAATCTGATGCTCCCAACATTAAACACTAAAATGGACACTGGTCAACAAGAACCTGGAAGTGCCAATAGCAGTCGGAGAAATTCAAAAACCACACAGCAAATTCAAGAAGAAATACGAGCCAGCGAAAGGAGATATAACAGGTCAGGGACTGACAACTCACGTAGAGGCAGCGCATCGCCTCCCAAAACTGCTGATGGAACGACACTTAAGGGCATTTTGAAAAAACCGAAGCAGACGGAACAATCCTTAATCACTTCCCATCTCAGTCGTTCCCCAGAACACCATTTCCCAAATCCGTCCACGGCAAGACGAGGAAGCATTCCAGGAAATGGTATTAGACTGTACGAACAACATACAATTTCTTCATCAGCAAAAGCGCCCAAACGTTCTATTCTTAAAAATGGTAGCGGCAGTAGTACATTCACATCAAGTGAAAATTCAAAACACATAAAATCATCTACCATTCTCCAGGCAGTCAAAAGTAGCGCTTCATCGGACAGATCTGCATCAAGGTCACCGGAAAATAGCAATGCTGGTAAACAATCGCCGGTAAAAGAAGACAGCCCAGCCGCCGAGGGAAAGAATGAAAATTTCACTCAAGCTTCTTCTGTAACCAGTAACAACCCCTCTAACTCACAGAATCGCCAAAACAGGTCGACATCAGTTTTACTTACGAGTAACGCCGACAACAAGATAGATGTCATTGAGTCTTCTACGAAAGGGAATGCCAGTGCTGATGACTTCAACTTGATGATCACGTCGGTCGACAAGGAGAAAGTACATGAACGAGAAAGTACGACACAAGGACAAAAATCTAAACAACAGTCAAAAAAGAAATCCGATCAAATTACAGTTGAAACTAATCGATTACAGCAACAACAAAACATGAATATGCAAGAGGATGCAGCAACTTTCACATCATTGCCTTTACCATCTAGTGAGGGTACGGAACCTGCAGCCGTCGCAATTAAAGTGTTTCCACCGGATCCTATAATTATTCCCAAATCTTCTGTTCTCTTGATGAGCACCGGTAAAAGTCCAGACTCGCCAAGTGCCGAGGATGTTTCTCCTCCGGTTGCTGCTGAATTTAAAGAGTATTTAAAAAGAAATGCAACTGCAACAACTTCCATAACATCAACCGTTATAACTAACAAGCAGATCACCCAAAGAACGCAAGAAGGAATTAAGTCACAATGGCGTGCTGGAACAGGTTGTACAGGATCCGTGGAGAGAGCAAAAGAGCGTTTTGAATCTGTTCGCAGCAAGTTGCGAAGGGGCAGTGTACCTGATTTCTGAGAAGTAAAAAGTGTAAATATTTTTGCCATTTCGGTTTTTATATATAAAATAATAACTGATATACTATTATGATTATTATATATTATTATCATTATTGTTTTACATGCAGTTTAAGTAATTCGCATTTTTAATTTTAATTTGTTATTCTCTGTAATGTCAACATGTCACAAGTAAACTCGTACTTGTTTCTTCGTACAGAGAATTGCATTTCAACCGTTTAAATATTATGTACCAACGTACCTAAAACTACCGATTTCCGCGTTCCGAATGCGGTAATATATGGTTGTCCGCATCGAAATTTGTATTAAATAAATTAAATGGAAAAAATGGAAATGGCTATGCTTTCATGCATAATGTTGCCTGCATGTTGAGACATTACGTTGGAGCAGTAAAATGAATCATACCTATTATAAACCATTAATTATAACCGACTGTTGTATTAAAATTAAAATTCTGTTATTTGAAAATTAAAATTATTCTTTTATTTGAAAATCAGAATGTGGGTTTTTTGCTTTAATGCTTACGTTTTACGTTCATCATGCAAAAAATGAATTCTCCGATCAGGTCATTTAAGAGAAAAATTAAAAAACCTCAGAATACATGGTTACAACCGGAGTGCAGTGTTTTGTCGCAAGGAAGGGTAATATGTAAGCTTTAAATACACCACAACACGGACCAATAATGGTAGTCAATTGTTTCCTGAAAATGTATTTAATTACACACAGAACGATTTCGCCTGGAAAAAAAGATTTCTCTGATTTGCTATTTAGAGTTAAACTGTGTACTTAAAAGTTTTAACTAAAATTTTAGTTAGTACGGGTACTTTAGAAACCAGTTAACCTATTTCGAACCATTAGCAATTTTTTTAATAATTTTGACATCGTCACCACTGCCAGTGGTCCACTGGGGCCAAAGTCATGACATGGGTTCCAACATGGTTAACTCAAGGCCTCCATGGTTACTGGAATACGAAGCTTTTATGAGGTAAGTCGGAACTTTTCATTTACAAAATCTAAGGGGACGGCGGCTCCCCCCGCCCCCAACAGCAAAGCTCAAAAAACTCAGCTGTGAAAAATTACACGAAACTACGAAACAGCGATCTTGGTAACCGCTTTGTGTCACCAAAATATTATTACTCTTGTATCAACCACAGCAATAACAGTATGCATTATGAACGAAATGAATCAATGTATAACATATTATTCCAAATATTATCATGTAATTAACAATTCAACTTGTCTGCAACGGTTTTATTTTTCGTGTATATCAGCTAAAACAAATCATTCCGTTATCCTACGACAACAAATTATTATTTACTCATCACTCATCAATTTAGATTTTTTACAATAGAATTGCAGACCCATTGCCACGACCAATTAACGAAGATATTTTTATTTACAAATTACTGCTTAAACAGAGTTGAATAAATAACTAGCAAGGATGGATATATACATAACAAAGATATCTAAATATATGGATATTTGTGACTAAACGATCCCCATTTAAATACATAAAAACCTTTGTAAACAAACTTTTTACTCTGCATTAGCAA
>JAHZNB010003339.1:0-16334 GCA_027744295.1 Callyntrura guangdongensis
CTTTACTGCAGTTTTCACTTGTACGTGTTATAATAATAAATTCTAGGTATATGTCGCCGAGGTGTGAAAACGTATACAAAAATGTTGTCGACAAATGGGTCTGTTTTGCAGCAATTTTATGTTATTGCAAATGAAAGCTAAAAAAAGTTATTATATTGTAGCATAAACACACTTGCAAAAAATACATACCTATATTGTAAATTATTTGGACGACTTGGGGTTTCCTACTGGGGTGACATACAGACACATAATTACGTCACAGATTTTAAAATCATAACATTTTTTATTTATAAAGTTGCATTTATCAGCAACAATGAAACCCGCTGGCAGTAAGGCAGCCTCGTATAGTTATCCTAAATCATTTATCGATAAACTTTAACTCTATTGGTAGTTCATTGAGATAAAATACATGCCTTATACCTTGCCTACCTGCATAATATGCGCATAAACACAAATGTACAGGAGAATGTTTTAATTTTTCAGGAGAGCTAGATATTAGTTAAATTAGTTATATACGACACTGTCTTGAATGAATTATTAGTCAATATGTGCAATAGGAAATGATTAAGTGTTTTGCGTTTAAAATGATCAGAGCGCGTCTTTATGGAGACTTGTTGTTCTTGAGTTTGTCATCGCTTAAGCATGGATTGGATTGGAGGGTAAGTCAGTTTGCTGACTGGGGCAATCCACGATCGACTAGTTGCTTCAGTACAGTTAGTGCGTATTGACGCTTAGTAAAACATCTGATCTTCATGACCGGTACTAAATACTGCTTAAGTGCATCAATCAAAATAACGTACTTCTTCCTGTATCCTGTTTGTTAGCCATCAAGGCACCACCCAACCGACCACAACTACCTCCAACATTTGCATATCCCGTGTGCTCAGCGCTCATTGACCATTAGTGCATTGCTCTTTGGTGAGCGTTAGTAAAATAACTTGAATTATTTTTTAATCGCGGTTACGTAACTTTTTTTTATTGATTTTGTACATTAAGAACAACAAGTAGCTTCACTTCTGTCAAAACATTACTTACACGTGATGTAACATAAGAAATGCATCCAAAATATTTACTTTGCAAGCAATAGACATGTACCTACATAACTATGATGATGATGATGATGCATACTTACATCGTACGTTGACTGATACAAGTGTTATTTTAAAATTCCTACATGTTACAGCGTTCGCTCTATAGAAAATAGCCGATTAGTAAATTGAAAAGGAAATCGACGCTTGCTATCATGATATACCGCACTGTGTGTAGTAGTCATACTCATCACTTAATTAAATATCAGTTTGTTCATTCTCTTCGACTGTTTTCTTCATTGGCAAGAAATATGCAACCAAAACCACGCATGCCAGCCAACATCATTAAAAAATAACAAAACATAAAAATGCAATATTATGGCGCAATGTAAGAGTACAATCAACATAATATATTCAGCACGGTTCAAAAGCAGTATTTTGGTGCTAATAAAATTGTTATCGGTTGGAGAAAGTTCACACCTTACCACCGCTCTTTAAAAGTGATAACAATATTAACTGCTAACATTTACTACCTACATAGGTAAGACTTTTCATAAAAATACATCTAGTATACTAATAGATGCGCAAGTGAAGACAAATTAAGGTTTACTTATATTCCGAATCCTTTAGTTGACGCAGATTTTCCTTCAAATCCTACACTCGACAACACTGTCTGAGTCTATATTACATTTTGCTTCATATCTAAATAGATTATTAACTGCGTTGAGAAGCTCCATACATACGTATTATTTACCCCGTTTTATTTTATAGTTTGCGGATGCAATATGATGTACTGCTGTTAGTATCCTGTACACGCACCTTTATTATAAAATTATTCATATTGATCCAAAATGCAAGCAAAAACACGTACTATTTTCAGTTTTAATTTGCTACTTTTCTTGCATGACACGTACCGGATTATTGAAGTAAGAGTAAGCAAGAGGGCTTTTATCTAAAACCATGAACCTAAAGAATCTATTAAGAGCATCAACAGATTACCCATAATATACGTTGTTAAATGAGCTATCAGCAAATGTTGCATTTATTTTTTCTAATGAATTCATCATGTTCGATTATATGAAACAGAAATAACTTCTTGCAACCCCGCAATAATACAAAATCGAATGCATAAATGGGCTAGATATGTATTAACTTCCATCTAGTGCCTTTGATGTATCTTTTTTCTTATAAAAATAATAACGTTTTCAAGCATAGTTTTTCCCGTTCTTACGATGCGTATTCACGAATTATTCCGTGCGCTGCACATTTAAGCCAATGTACAACATCATACTGTATACTCATAATCGGATAAAAGCTTTGATCTTGAAAAACAACAACAGCTAGCTTCCTCTTAGATTGTGTGTACGGTACTATAATATGTTCAAATAATGGTAGTAGCAATAACAAAAATATTTATAACAACTATCACCTTATTTGCAAAGAATAATGTTATTCTTTGAAAATAAGGTTTCTATCTCTGTTCAGAGGAAGAAGCCGTATTTCCCGAAAATTACCACCGTCCGACGAGCTATATATCTGTTTTAGATAAAGCCAGAAAGGTTTCCGCTTATGTAGCGTAAAATGCTAATAATGATGTCATAATTATGGGCAATAAAATAAAATAAGTTTTCTTATGAACATCCTACAGTTTATATTTCGCTGATGTATAATGTATGTCATTCTTGTCTACAGGGAAGATTTCTATACGGAAAGAATGAATTTGATGAGTACATGAACAACAAGACGTTAAAAACGCTGCGTGTCTGCGTGTGGGTTACCGTTTTTATACTGTAGAAAGTTGTCAAAGTGCATAGCTAAGCATGAGCATGTGGCATGTATAATATTGATTTGTTTATTAGACTTATACATCAACTGCTGAATCTGAATCCATTTTTAAAGACAATGACAATCTCAAAGCTCGTAAAGTATCATTTCAAAAATAATATATATTTTACATATCGTGTGTATTTAACAACCTTCTCTGCATGAGATGAATATGTACTGCACATAATGCATTCCGACAAATCGAACCATCAACAAAGCTTTTACATTAGGTGTAAATTTGATATTTAACGTACACCAACGAAGCGGAAAAAATATTGAAATTTGCAAGACAGGTAACGGTAGTTTTGAATTGATCTCCAAACCTGATCTGCAACATGTGTACAAAATGTACAACTAGCTTTATTATTACACTGTCCTTCTACAGTAATGCGTCGCGTTGTCCTTAATATATAGTAATATTATTTTCGAATATTATTAATGTCTCTCTGTGTATTGCCAGCACAGGAAGTTTTCATGCTCGTAGTGGTGGGGTTTGTACGTTGCACTCTCCTCGACGTCCGTATTAGAGTTCCAATTTGGTTTTCAAACATTCAAACCTAAATTACAATTTTGCATAGACACAAACGCGAATCCATCGGATATAATATAAGAATGGTACTGGTACTCAAATGAAATTAAGGTAGAAAATTTTTGTGCATAATAATTTGATCGTTTAAATAAATTAAGTTGCAGTTTTCATCGGCGAAATATCGTTCAATTTGCCACAGCGGAACAGTAAAATAATGAATGATATTGTTGTAAAAAAAATCCTGGCAGTGCAAGATGGCATGCAATGTGCACTGTGTACAACACAGAACGCCTTTGTATTTTAAGGGAGGGATGATTAAGTGTGATATTATTATGAAGATGCAGCGGAGTACGGGCGGACTGATAGCAAGTACAGAAATAGACAGCTTTATTGAGGGATGAGATGAAGAGACCATCCATCCGGATTACTAATATGCAGAAGAAGTAGCTTGATTGAGTAACATGGTTTTCTAATTTAAAAATTAAAGACGCCACTTTGAAATACAGAAACCCAGCAATGCTAAAACTTATGTGCCAAAAGGTTGTTGTAAAGTTCATTGGGATAGTTTCGAAAGAGATGCTTGTATTGCTTGTTATAACTTGTGAAAGATTACACAGCTCTGCTAGATAGGGTTCTTTCTTATTCTTCTGACCACATATAATCATCATTTATATTAAAAAACGTAAAGACAAGCGGGCGAGTTGAGAAAACATGCTAACATTGACTACTACACGCTTCTCTACTAGTTAGCTATATTATAGTGATAATAGGGTACGCTGCGCCACAACACGATAATCGTAAAACAAAAGGAATAACAAAATCCTTTGCAATTCCACTGATTAAGTGTTATGATATAATATCCAAGCGGAACAAGAATAGAATGAGAATGTGTTATGTCCCTTTTCAAGTTACTCATGATGATAGTAACAGTTATGCTCCTTTTCGCTGTGTAATTTCAGCATTTCATTACAAAGCACGTTTACTTACTAACACAAATATTGTTTATCACAAGCTTCTCAATGTTTTCAAAACGATGTTTGCAATATTGCAACAATTATGTATGAATGGGCACACAGCTTATGGCTCGTTGTTCTAATATGGGGAAGAAGAGGGACTGCCGACTGACTATTTCAAATACACTATTGCCAGTACCGGTCATCGTCGAGAAATTCAAATCGTTACCATGTAGGTGTGAGTGTGCATGGTTAGTTTGTTGGCTGTCGCCTACTGGCTTGCACTTGACTTCATTGCGACCCGCATGAAGCACGACTCAAGAAAAAATTCGTCAATTTAATATCGTTCTTGTCGTTGTTTAGTTTGATGCTTGGATTGTATATAAAGTTTTCATTTTAATTCAGTTTTATGAAGGTAGTTTAATGTTCGCGTGGGAGTGCAAATCAAATGCGATTACTGCGAAAGAGGAATAACTTTTGCGTTAGCCTCGCCGTCTCTATCTCTCTCTCTTCTTAAATTACTTCTTTCTGGTCGAGTCTGAGTGATTTTTGTTAGTTTTTAAGTGCAATCTCGCAGATTCAAGAGTTTGAGTACAAATGTCATGAAGTGAATTTTTAGTGCACATGATATTTTAAGGGTTTTCAAATACCTAAAAGATGTAATAAACTGTTGTGGAACAAATTTCATGCACTGCAATGATTGCAGCATTGCGGGGTGCAATGAATCAACAGTAAGATTATTTAACAAAGTTCCAACTGTAAACCGGATGTGAGGAAACAAGGCAGGCAGCTATTTTGCAGCAGTGGGTTCACAATGTGCACAGAATGTTGTTGGTGTTTATGTATTCATCAGGTTTCCTTTCGGGGTGCCAGTTATTTCTTTGCCAGTGTTCACAACGTAAGCTTAAATTTTGTCAGTCTATTTGTTTCACAAAACGAATTTATGAATGAAATGAACAAATGAAGTATGCATATACATATGCCTTGTGCGTTTGTCAAGAAAAAATCGTCTGGTCTAAAACCACATATAAGCATACTAAATTGATATTTTCGTTAGTTATGTGTATTTTTGTTGCTTTCAGTACGACACAGTTTATAAACTACTTGTGCTAGTGGCAAAAAATATATTACTGCGTACGTATTTCATGGATTCAAATTTGTCATCAGAGCTAAGTGTAAACGAAGTAAGCACGAACAATATTATTAAACGATTTATGTTTTGTGGTAGATTTGTATGTAAATACGACGTAATTATGGGAATGAAATCGACCAATGAGTAATTTAAATATTATTTGTTTAAGCCCCTTGAAGATGTATCGGATCTTGTATGCAAATTTTCATACTATGTGAGCTCTTTGGTCACAGCCCTTCTAATATTTCGTGGCATAGAAAAGGTGAGAAAGGAAAGATATATATAGGAAGCAGAATATACTTGTATTCTGCACATTGTATAACTGATTTTTTGCTTTATCATTCAAGGAATGGCGACAAATTATTCAATGGGCGGCAGGAGTATTTTTCTTAATTGAATTTATGGCATTTGGCATACAATCTACCCTGTACCCAGATTCTTTCACCGTGCTCCCGTTTACACTCTACGTTATTGGTCGGGTTGTGTTTGTTGCCTTCTACCTTATATCATTGGCATTGTACATACGGGAAATTCGGAGGGACGAGAAAGAATCGGACCACGAGAGACAATGGAAAGTAGAGCCATCATACATCTACGGTGGTAATGGAAGTTCTGGAAGGTGGGGAGGCATGGGATCACTTAGTTTTGTTGGATTCAATGGAACAATTCCAAGAGCTAGCTCATTGCCCAAATTCAAAGTTGGAAATAGTGCAGCTACTAACAACAATGCTGGATGGAATAAAAAATTCACAAACAACTTTCCCTTTACTAATTGGAATCGACAACAGGAAAGTGGATTTTACTTCGAGCGATTTCCACAGTACGAAAAATGCCACCTCCCGCCAGCGATGCAGTAACCCATATATATATATAACCCTATATTTTTAATGTCCAATGTATCCTCATCCTGACTGCAAAACCAAACCTACCTAAATACAAACAAATTACTCGTTAAAAAAAGTTTTGTCGTACCGAGCTGTATGAACCAATCTATTAAAAAGAATTGGCTCAAAAATCAGCTGTAGTACATTTATTATGGACATCTCACAATGCAGAGTTGCCAAGAATTCCATGCGAGTGGGAATGCGATGCTTCTACCACTTGCACTTCATCTATTAAATTGTTCAAGAAATCTTGAAAAACTGGCAACTCCAGTCGTTTCGATGTCTTTTGCTTACTTTCAATTGTTTTAATAAAGGAAAAACAACTGGACAAAATACTAAAGAAAAAAGGTTAGGTTAGGAAATCGTAGACTGATGGCGGTACACCTCAGACACGGAGTAAGCTTGACGAATAAGAAAATTCCAGGGGTATATATACCCGACCAGGAGCAGTGCGGACGTCCAAGAAATGTAATATGCCTTCTCAGCTTCAGTGAAGTACACACACATTGTATTGTAATCAACGAACAGCAGACGTCGTATTTTGTGTTTTTTTCGGGGATAGCTTGCGCACAATGCACTGCTGTTGTGAATAATTTGTGGCTACTACTCTGCTGGCATAATATCTGTAGTGGTGTTATTATTACGTACCCTGACTACATGCCCGATTTCTCCCTCCAGAATATAACTGGACGTTGAAGATGACAACAACGACATCGTACCATTGCTTTTATCATAAACTTGTCGATAAGGAATGATGATCGAAAATGAAACCGTATGCATATAAACAAATTGCTTTATTTTCAACGCTAATCATGCTGACTAAATAATCATGAATCATGACATGATTATTAAAACGCATAAGGTATCTATTGAAAAGTGAAACTTGACAAAATTAAATAATCAAAATCAGAAATTTATAGCGATTTTATTTTCCTCTTATTTTAGTTAAACATCAGATTATAATTTACATAACAGTTAACTACGTCGCATTTTGAACAATATATTGCAAATTGCAATATTCGAAGACGAATTAAAAAGCGTTGATACGTTAAATATACCGATGTTGATAAACACGTATAATTAAATAAATAAGACAAATAGTTGAAAAATGGAAGTCGGACATTGCGGAATAATTTTACGATGAAAGTCCAACGACCAAAATAATAAAAAGCACTGTTAAAATGACTGTTGACACCAAGCAAACACATTTCCGATTTCGTTTTTGGTAATTGGATGCTTTTTGGAGGTGTTTAACCCCTTCCTCTACTTTTATATGGGTATTTTCTACATTATAATCTATTCTGTCAATAACTCCGGCTTGTTCAGACACCATTGACGCTAAATCTCTGAAAATAGTGTTTAGGTCCATGATTGATTTCACAACTTGCTGTACTTCCCGTTCTCTTTCCTGCAACACAACATTGTCCTCTTCCAGAGCTAATAATTGTGCTTGCGTCCATTCTTGCTGTTTCGCACCACCAACCTGCAAAGAAAATTTATAATTAATTTCACGCGTAAGGTCTCAATTTATTATGTCAGCAGATACTCGTGAAATTTTTTAACCCACGTCTGAGACTAGAAAATCTTGATCATAGCTGTAAGGACCGTTATCGCCCATCAAATCAGGAATATCAAAATAACGGTTGGACATCTCTTCCCTGGCTGTTATTTCTGCTCGATTCATGCCAAAAGTCAATTTATTAATGAACAGAAGAAACAGGAAAACACTTTGCTATATATATTTGATTGTGTGTATTATCTGATCATTTTAAAATCTTTCTCACTTCTGAGGTAACTTCCTTGACTTCCTCTGAAATTACCAGAGAGCTCTCGTAAGCTACTTATGACAGATTTTATGACATTTTCTTTCAACCTCTTCTCGCTCCATGTTGACCTTACACCTTTGGTTTGCATTTGTTGCACAATTCGATGACAGTTCCCGAACAACTATTATTATAAAATAATGTAAGTTAATTATCAAACCTTGAAGCACGAATACTGGTTTTCATAAAGCCATAGCTTGGAAACTATAGCTTGATTTTTATAGACCATTACATACCCGTGTTATAGTTTGTGTCACTTCCTCAATCTGTAACTCAGAGGTAGCATCATCGTCAAATGTAGGGCGTTGAACATGCTTATTTTGCAGATTGTCCAACTCTTTCATTTTTTGAGAAATAAGGGTACAATTGTATCGAATATCTTCCAAATCATCTATCCAAGGTGGAGGCGAGGCTCTAAACCCATCGCCCCGACCACTTCCCAACTCTATGTCTTCCTCTATAACCAACGGGCCTTTCTTTATCAAAGCAACTCTGTCTGATGTAGCTTCAGGATTCTAAAATCAAAACAGAAAACATGATATGAATGAATGTATCAATCAGAATTTTTAAATGTCTTAGCGGTCTAGTTTAGTTTGTCCAGCAAAATATGAACTGAAATCTTTCCAACCCGAATTGACTTAATTTATTAAGTAGTACCACAACTTCAACTATCAACAATAACAGTTAAACAGTTTTTCGACTATTATGATGTTTAAACAGGCTATTATGTATGAGCCTATCAACTTACTATCAAGTTAACATCAGCTGCTGTTCTGCTGACAGATTTTACGCACAAATATTGCAAGCCAGCTGTTTGTTATCCTTGTCTTTTCTCTTGTCTTGTGACAGTGACGTCAAGCAAATTTGGTAGTGCTATGCTAGTGCTGATGTTGAACAACACAATTTATTTAACTGTCTATCCGCCCACAACAATGTACAATGTCGACAGTACACACACATTTTTACACGTAATTACACGTATTACGCACCACAGATAGTAAACACTGAATGAAGATGTGAAAGTGAGGGATGAATAAAAATGAGTAATAGTATTAATAATATTATGTAGGATTATATCATTAAATCATTTTAATTTCAATTCTCCACGCGTATTTTCTATTTTCATCCTTCTCCTGAATTATAGTTGGCCACCCACACAGTCGGTAAATTTTGGCATATGTTGATTTTTTTTCTGCGCGTATGGTGCGTGTATTATGTACCCATGTACTGCATACGTTTTACATTACTACCTATATAATATCAATGTAGGTAATTTAAACTGACAATAAGAAGATGTAATCCCGACGGGATTATCCCGTTATGCCATAATTAATATTAAATTGAAAATATGTGCTACGCATTTATGTATTGAATTGTATTGTAATCATAATTAAAATTATTGTACGATTTAATCCTACTATGATATTTCCTACAGTCTACAACAGTCTTTCGCTCCGTCTCTCATTCCCCTCGCATCCGCATCTACCTGTGAGTGCCTTTCTAGGAGGACTACTAGACAAGAAAGACAACAATACCTTATTACTATTCATGTGTTGCAGCATTGAACGCAGAAAGTAACTTTCTTTCTTTTCACTGCTTTTATTATATGCTTTTCATTCCACCCCAACGACACGTTGTGTTGTTCCTACTACAGAAAGTACTTGAAAACTGGAACTTGCGTATTTCGTTGAAATCAAATGGAAATGTTTTTTGTTTATGAAAAATGTGTCCGTACCGAGCGCCGATCATTATGCACGATAAAAGTATGACGGTCTGTACTTTCTAAAACATCAATTTTATTTCAGGAATAGTTGGTAAATGAGTTTGCATTGTTTGCAATGATGCCAGTGATCTGGATTTTATTAGTTATTTACTAGTTAATTTATTCATTTATCAGTTCCGATACATTACTGATACAACCATATAGTTTAGAATAGCAATAATGGGAGAAACTCATTAAATACTTCCAATGGTCGTTTTTTAATTAGAACTTGAAGCTCTGGCTTTAATAAAATAAAAATTACAATAGATAACATTATATTATTATTTTTAAAGGAAGGAGAGAGTACGTATAAAGTATCATAGTGTTTATAGTGAAAAAATTGCGTCCAACAAAAGATTGCATGCTGATTTCTTGTGTCATGAATGGTATCATCGTTATATTTTTAAGGGAAATTGTAATAACAAAAAAGTAGTAAGGGTCAACAAGAGTTAAGACATTTGTGTTCGTGTTTTGGCGGGTACATAAACAGGAAATTGAAAACGGAGCGGTGTTTATAAAGTTTGGAATAGTTGTGCTAATTTTTTATTTATTTTTACATGTTTCTAAATAATGCACAATGCTTCATTATTCATTTTGATTGTCGATATGCGTGGTAAAAATATAGTTGTGCCTTTCTTTTTATAATCCATGCTATTGTTAAATTACGTACGTACATAGATAAATTATCGTAGAATATCTCACGGTGTTTATGAATGCTTCCGTGTAGATGAAAAAAGGAATTTCACAGACTGGAGAATACAAAAGGATTTTTAAAAAACATTATGGTTTAATAAGCATTTTAAAGCTTAAGAGTCATCAAAGAAACAAAGTCATCGGACTTTGCATCTGGGAAAACTAATTCTCCCTGTGAGTTTTCGTACTGTCCAATATATGATATTGCGAGCTGTTGAAATCCCATCTTTTGTCCAATTTTTCTAGCGAAAGGGCTTGAAAAGTAACCCTCCACAGCAACGTAGCCCTTGGCTTTTAGCATTGCTAATGAACGTTTGTACATCTCTGTCGCAAGTCCTTGTCGTCGAAATTCTCGCTCAACGGAAACGGAAACCAGTGTGGCGATTTCATCTACACCGACTGTCTCAAATACTTTTCCATCCTCTTGTAAATGCAAAATGAAAGGGATCATTTTTTGTAATTCTGGTGATTGTATTAGACTCATGTTTGGAGCCACCGCATCCTTTGACATCTCGCGGATAATACGTACTCCAGCCACCTACTCAAAGGAAAAACACAAAAAGAGAAAGATGGTGAAAGCAACACTACTTCTACATCTATCATTTTTGTGCAACAGCCAGTCTATGTTCACGTGACAATGATCATATAAGACACTGTCAGGTTGTTTTTAAGTATATGTAAACGTATGCATGGCAGTAATTCCTTCAAGAAACTTCCTTAGCTTGGGGTATGAAATATTCTGATGCATTATATGCCAACTCAAACAAGTCCTCAGTCCTCAAACTTTGGTATTTAGCCTAAACAAATCCTTTAATTTTATAAAAAATATACATATACGAAATATTTTTAAAAGGTTTTTTCACAGGCCACATGTATCAGTAAAAGTAGATAAGAAGTTTCATCAGGTCCCTATCACGTATGGTTGAAATATCTAGATCAAAATACATGTATGTTTGTTCTTTTTCCCAATGATTCAAAAATCTTTATCTTTAAAATATGGTTATAAAGCATATACTACGACCGGGAATGTTCGCGCTACGCTGTACCCACATACCATGAAATGAGTTAAGATATTGCTATCTACACAAATAAACTTGATATAATTCCAGCAGTAGAGACGCAGATGAAAGCTTTGTGTTGATACAAAGCTGATTGAACTGAACAGACTTGATATTTTGGAATTGAACCTTAGAGATGCCACTAACATAGGCACATGTGTGCCAAATTCGAGCCATTATGGTTAAAGTTTAATTTTTGACCCCCCGAATGACCCCCGGGGTTGACCAAATTTACTGAAATTGTATCCCAGAGATGCCACTACCCTGAGGTACCTGTGTACCAAATTTAAGCCAAATCGGCTGAAGCGTCTGGAGTGTAGAGTGATGAGACAAATTCGCTAAAATCATTACTGAGATGAAATATCTTTGATCTGCGTAATAATAAAAATGACTCTAGGGATTATAATGTAGGCTGTATGTAGGGTTTCCAACAGACTGAACTTTTTTGTTACTAAACAGGTTATCACGTCAGTCTGGATCGTTGACATTTCACTCATGCTTTCCTAACAGTTTTCTTCCGCAGTATGAAAACTACTTAACTTATGTGTTAGTATTAATTCGGCATACACTGCACATGTAAAGTACTTAATGTGTGTCTGCACGTGACTTATGTACGTTTTGTACCACATACCTTATTGGAATTAATGTCTATTGCAAAGAAGCTTAGATTTTCTTCAAGATATGACAACGCTAAATTATCTAGCTCATTCGCCTTTATGTCCGAATTCCCAGCAATTCGGTTTAAAGGTTCCTCTTCGTACACATTTGTTCGCAGGTGTTCCAATATGCATGGGTAGAAAGCTGGTTCTGCCATTCGAAATCTGAAGTTTTTCCATTCTCCTTCAACAATAGGAAGCCATGATTTTACCAACAATGAAGAATCTGAAAAGTGATAAAGTCCTAAAAATCAGTTTGTCTTTTGAAGTCCTCCATCTATTTTCTAGCTCAAATCCCATATCTGTTAAGTTAAGGATTTACTATAGTTTATTTTACAACACAGAGAAAACAATTTGGGTTCTGGTGCCCGTGAATTAATCAATTTCAAAACGACTATATTACATCCTTTTCCTCAAGAAAGTGTATGTACAAGATAAGGAAAATGATCTCGTATACTGGACTTTGACACCGCGTACAAGAGATATAGAGTTTGTGTAAAATACGCGTCGACTTGCACAAAGACAACCTTGGTAGATGATTTTTCTCGTCTCACAAAGTCCCTAAAGCCCTTTCATAATCGTATTCCTTCCTTGTATTTATTTTCTCCATTTGTAGCGGCTCATTCTTTGCTCTACATTGAACCGTGTTGTTTCTCATCACTTTGTTGACTCCTATGTATTCTAAAAAAAACTGTTGAACTTCATGAAATAAATGTGCACAAGGATAAAATGCCCACTTGTCTAGGTGGGAAAGAAAAGGAAGCTCACCTGTTCCTCTTACTTTCTCTTTCTATTTATCTGAAAATTGCTTTCCCTTTCCATACAACAGAATAATTACTTGTAATGCTGCCTCAAAGAAGCTAAACTAATACTTCCTATGAGTCTTGAATGAAACAGAAAGAAAGAAAACGAACAATTTTTTTGTATCAACTAAATAAGGGTGCTACCTACTAGAATCAAAAGCCTCTGGAAACTAATTTATTTCACGTAGGTACATACACAGATTACACTTGTTTTGTATAATAAACATTTTATACGTGACTATATGTAAGCTCCATTCGTCATAGTCTTTTTTAGACATTTTATACACAAGTGTCAGGTTCAAAACATGTTTCTCTGTTTTTGTTTCCTACTCCGTACGTGCTCTCTTGGTTTTATTTGTTCCAGTCGGTTACTGAGAGTCAGTTCCAGTCTGGTGTGTAATCAGAATAGGACGATTTCTATCGAATTTACAAGAAGTGTGTTCTCTCTCGTTGCCGTACCTTTTCTACTACTTGTTTCTACATTTCCGCCCTTTTATTTGATTGGAGTATTTCACTCCCTTTCCCAATTCCGTACTTGGCCAACGGCCTTTCTATCCACTTGTCGATACCGGAAAATGAAAGTGTGATAATATTGTCCGGAACACCAATACCGAAATAAAAATGCCATTCACACCTAAACATGCACATACTGTACTCTATATACATTACGTACTATTTTAATACTACACTCACTCACCCAGCTAATTTATTACTTGAATACGTGCGTCTCTGCCTGTGTACAATGCGTGGATATTACAGCGGATTTTAGTATGCAGATACGACACAGATTGACAGAAAAAAGTAAAACTATTTTCTTTGTCACTGGTTCCCCCAACTTCCTTTCACTTTCTCTTCGAAGAACCGACTAAAATTGAAAACAAGTCTAATTTCAAATGAAAACTCTCCTCCCGCTTGCTCCTTTAACCACTGCTAGACAAACCGTTTTCTTCTTCGCTCTTTTCTCCCTGCCACCACAACCATACGACTCCTCGGCTACTTTTACTCTCATTCTTGTTCTTCTTCATATTATATAGAAACCACGTCAACCTGCTTTTTGGATGGTTCCAAAGGAAAGCAGCTAAGTTAGTAGTCTTGTCCTAGAGAAACTTCATCTCTTTTTCGTCCTGGCTTTTTGCTCTGGTAAGGTACATACTATATCATCACAACTACAAGGAGGAAGATAGGCAGACTTGTATGATGTATGTATATGTACATTGATACGCCACCCTTCTAACCATATACGCATAGATAATCGCTGTGTATACACTTTTTTCCATGTTTCCGTTTGTGTTCTGTCACTACCACTACACCGTTCAAACCACATATATTCATTATAGAGTTTTCTCTCTTTTCGACACGGTGAAGGGGAAAACTCAATTTTTTGGGTATTATTATTATTGAACGAAGGCATATATATACGTATTTTTGGCTCATAAATGTACAAAATATATCAACCATGTTACGCTTACGCTCTTTCTCTCCTTCTTTCTCCCTCATCACTTGTATCATTCAAAAGTATGTGTAAGTGTAAGTTTTGGCGGAACTGACGGGGAACTTTATAATATTCTCGTTTTTACATTTAGGTATCACCAACTTTGGTATTCACACGGTGTACTCGCACTCTCTCTGCTTTGCTCCATTTACCTGAAAGTCGTCTTCCTTTTTCGGTACTTTATAGCACCACACACACACACACGCAAAACCAACTGTGTGGTTTGCTGGAAATAGGGGAAAACGAGAATGGTAATGAATATCTAGCGATAATGTAAAGCATATTTAGTTCCCCATTAGGTGTACCATCAGACACACAAACACAATGTTAAAAAATACTCGTAGACTGCCATCACCAATCTAAATACATATAACTGTACATAAGGACTTCCACCAGTTCCACCTCCTTCATAATGCTTGTCGTTTCTTATGTAATGCTTAAACTTACCTTTATCTGCAGCAGTGCTTTTCAAGCAGGTATTCATGACTCTGTGCATCGTCAAATGATTGTGAGAAAAGATTCAATTGAAACATCTGCAGTTTGTATTTGTTTTGAGATTTTTATGTGGGAATTTTATCTCGTGTCTCTTTGTGTTCGTATTTTTACTGTCTATTCCTTTTTGGGTTTTCTTTTTGTTTTCCTGTGCTGAGAATGTTTGGACGAGAGTTCTCCTTTAGGGATAATATCTTTTAGTTTTATCTCTGCAATTCAAAATTTTGAAATTTCTTGTGGGTAATGGAAGAATGATAAATAAATGGAAGATGTATGATGTATAAATTAGTTTTGCAATTCCTTGATCGAAACTCACTTCAGACTGGTTCGGGTACATGATATGCCAATGCTACAACTTTTATGCACTATTCTATAATGTACACATTTGACGGTTATACCAGTCGAGACGGGAGTAGTAGTATATGTTTTGTAGTACGCCTTTTTTCCTTTCTTATTCTTATTTATATTCAGTAATCCATTCACTTACAGTAACACTATTACATCGGTATTCTTTCAATGTCCTTTTTATATTATGTTTATTCCAAACATTTTAAGACCATCAAATGATGAGAATTCTACATCAGTATATCAAAAAAAGTTTTTTGTGCTCCGCTCCATCCAACTTATTGTGAGCAAAGTTCCCAAGAAAATAGACTTTCTCTGCTGTAATGTTGTTGTTTCGCGTTGCCTAAAGTATAAGGACAAGTACTGTGTTTGTTTTTGATAGGAAAGCTCGCTGTAATGTAATTTTCATGAACAACAGTTTTTTTTACCAAGCATGCTATCTATGTGGGTCTGAAGATTAGCTTCGGTTGGAAACTCGTCCGTTAAATGACATACAAACATATACAATGATCAAATGCGTACATGCCCAGAAATGAATGACGTAACCACTGTATGTTTTCTGACTCTGAAAGTTTACGAAGCCAAATGCCAGGCAAGTTGGTGGGTTTATGTATTTCCCCCTTGGAAATTCGTTTTACTGGATAAAAAATGTTGTATCTTACCAAGTTGGAACGTAAAGTAACAAAGTTGAGAGAAAAATTGTAGGATATAACGCGTAGGTATTATTGTTGTGTGGCTTTCCATTACTGTGTAACAAGCTAAAAAAAAGTTTGGGTGTATTTTGTTCGATAGGAGTCGTAACCGTAGCTTAGTGGGTGGAAATTCAAGGATATATGGGATTGTAACCTGAAATGACAAAG
>JAHZNB010003340.1:0-13110 GCA_027744295.1 Callyntrura guangdongensis
AAACTTAGCTGCAGTACAGTCTATTTCAGCAGAACTTTTAAGGACCGTCAATATTGTTTCCATTTGTCGTGTTCCTAATGATTACTATTCGTTGTATGCATTCACTCAAGTAGGAATACATGCACTCACCGGGAGATTTTAAGTTATAGTGAATGAGGCTGTGTGGGTTGATACAAGTATTTTAGTGGCATCAAATGAGTTGACTAAATGAGAAAAATATGTATATGAGATACGGGATATATTCATACGATTCATGTAGACTAGTTTACTTCACGGTTGTGTAGTTTTCTGTTTCTCATATTATAGGTTAGTTAATTACATGGTCATTCACATCGTCGTCAGGGATGATAATGACGTTAATTCCCATTCAGTGAAGCAATTGTGTAAACTAAATCGTAATTGATCGAAGCAGTTATCTAAAGTTCTCAACTTAACCAGAAAGGGGTAATGTTATTGGAAAGCACACTTGTCACTGTGGTTGGAGCTGATGGCCCAATCCATGCATTGAAATAAAAAAGTTGACATCAGTTTCATAATAAACACGCACCGTAAATTTTATAAGGATTTTAAAATAAGACTACGAGCATCATTCAGTAATTGCTGCAAAAGGATTCTGAGAGTTTCTCAAATTAAAACACTATCATTAGCATTACATGCATAAATAAGCAATTTCAGCGGAGTTGAGTGTGGTGTGGGAACAAGTACAACACTAAAGAGTCCTTTTAAATTACTTTCACTACTACAAATGCACCTTTCTCCGAAAAAAAATCATTGACAAAGTCGTCACTGCAGTGGTACTCTTGATAAAGTCAGCAAGTTATTGACTAAATTTTGTGTACGAGCATTCAAGCATCCATACTGCAAATTGGAACCAACTTTTATCACGCATTCTCCACGTGATAGAGTAGTTTATTTTTATACAAATTAAACAAATGAAGAGCAATTATTTTATTTTCTTTAATGTCTCCCATCCACACATATATCTTACGTTTTGCTCAAAACAACCAAGCGAAATCATATTTTGTACTACTTTTTTCTAACAATGGATCCGTTTCACAAATAGTGCTCCAAACTTGACGAGAACGTTGGATATGTTTGAACCTTCAATTGTAAGAGCAGAGCTTCAAACCTTGGCAGGCAGAGACGCCCACAAAACATAAAGGAAAATGAGTTATTATTTTATATCTTTTATTTCAACAAGTAATCATGTTGGTTCTGTTCCCATCCTACACAGTGACGTACTATAAGTATTATACGCATCCAGTTACATTTATTTTTGTAAGCGCGATCTCAGGTATTGTACATAGGTGAGTTTTTCTTACCATTTGAAATTTTCAACGTCACTATTAAGTGGAAGGTCTTTTTAATCTATCAAACTTATTTTTGAAATGAGTTTGGTAAAGCACTTTTCTTGTAAGCAAACATGTAATCAATAAACTCCGTCACCTCAATCACAAACTCCTCTCCATACGATCTATTTTAGCAATAACTAAAACACAAGAAAATAAAAAAATGTATTATTTGATAAAAAATTTGTTGCAAGTTTTTTTCCACGGACGTAATAAGTAATAGCAAATATACTGTTGTAGTTATTATCATAACAAGTCTTTCAAGAGATTTTTGTTATTAAACAACAGGCTGTTAATAATGCATTTATTGTCGTTCCAGAGAATACTGAATAGTGGTGCACGAGCAACTTATGGACATTATTGGCGAAGAAACTTTGAACGAAATAATAAAGGAAACTTCTCAACCATGAAATAACATGTCGACAACCCGCCGGGTACAATATACATGTACTAACGGAACTAAATACAAAATACGATAACAGTCGCTTGTTTATCCATTTTTGTTACTACTTTTGCTGATAAACTTAAACACATGTTAGGTTTTCATATGAACAGAAGCGTCATTTTCATGTTTCATAACGACTTAAAGGTGGAAAGTTTTAGTTTGTATAGAACACATCAATATTGTATAACGTATAAAAATTTCCGTTTTATGTGATTTAAAACGGAAATTTATATAGGGACCTGTATTGTGAAACGTATGCATACATCAAATAAGATATTACAAGGAAAAAGGTACTTTACAAACTGGTCAGTTCAAGATAGAGAAAACGTTCAGTCACGACATTGTCAGTGTATTTCAACCTCCGCTTCTAATGGTATATCTGTGTAGTGCTGGCATAGGTTTCATTATGTACACTTTTGTATGTGTCCCATGAGAATACAGGTAAACTACCAAGAAGAAGACCACTCCAAATGTATCCCTTGTCTGGCATCAGTTGGCGAGGATAGAGCTGTCTAATTCAGAGTATGAATATAATTTACTAAGGTAGCAAAAGAAGCCAAGTTGAGAGATTCTTCCTCTTCTCTTGTGTGCATACTTTCTCTCTAATAGCCCTTAAGAGAAATAACGACAGACTCGTTTTGCACAATTAGATCTTGACATGATGTACGTAGCTCAATTTAGTTTAACTGAACACCAGTTTGACATTGGCTTGTTGAAAAATGAGACACTTCATTGGCATAGGCGTCCTCCCTCATTTTACGCATGTTGTTGAATGCCAAGGATCAGCAAAAAAAACAAATTTTGGCAACGGTGCAGATATTTTCCTTGTTTGCCACTCCTGGCGAATAATTGGTGCTTTGTGTAAACACTGCAGTATGTATATATTGTATGTACCTATTGCATGTTTAAAGTTGTTGAAGTCACAAAATACTTGATAAAATCCTTTTTGGTCATCCTGGATGTTCACGATTTCTGATAAAAACCCGTATTTCCATATGTGTATATGCCAACTGAACAATAGAAAAACGCACATATTTTGGAGAGAACAAAATGTCAACAAAAAGTTTTGTCAAGCATAATTTATTATTTATTTACTTATTCATTATAAGCTACACTCTTCCATCTCATCACTCTCTTCTCTTCTGATTTACTTTTAATAGCATATGATATTACGTTGCAGTATACAAGTGTTTTCGTATCTTTCTACTTTATAAATAATACAGTTCATTCTAGCTGTAGTCTATAATAATAATAATATATATACCTAGTTTATACTGAGGTACACCAGTATTGTATCAACCATCAACCTTCATCACATCGCAGGAGTGGGCGTAAAAAGTCTTTAACTCAAAAACAAAAGGGTTATATGGGTACGATAAAAAGGGATAATACTATTTTGAATTTAAATGGGACCTCGAAATAATAGCGCTTCTACACAATAGATTTGAAGTTTTTACAATATATCCGTGATCGTAATATATGTTCTATCCTTTTTGATCCTCTACATTTTGCACACAATTGTGTAATCATTAGATTAGATATATTCGTGAAAGTTTAAAAAGCGGTAAGCAATGTAGAGACAAAATTAGTTATTACACTTATGATTTGATTACAGTATTACAAATCAGCATCGCACACATACCCCGAACTTTGACGTTGAAGGACTTCCAGTTTTGCAATTTTTTCATATACGGGTATGCCTATATACATTCAAAATTGTTTGCGTGTCTGAATCTATCGTTTACGCAATCACCAGTTTTGTATTATTTTAATCAGACAAAATAAATAAATCTCACTTTTCTATTCAGCTACTTTCTCATCACAATCACAATTTCAAAACATTATTCATTTTCCCCAGACAAGTTTACACAATTCTAATACCAGAGGGTAATATCTAACATATTATTATAAATACAACTTATTGTACCTGTAACGAAAACACTCATTTCATTGATAACTTTGGAACATGTACTGTTATAATGCATATTGGCGCGAAACATTTTATTGTTTTGAACTCACTCTCTCTGTTCTCAGAACTAAGAAAGTTTGTACAATCTACATTTTAAGTACAGAATGCTGTAGAAATTGCTTGATATACGGAGTCTGCTATATCTGTTCGTCTAAATTATTTTCATCATTCATAAGTCATGACATTAGAAGTTGTTGACAATGCCACTCTACTCTCTCTCTCTCTCTCCTTCCAGCCATGGCTATCACATCTTGTTTTCCTGTTTTATGGAAATATATGCATAAGTATATATGTACGGCAAATATGCCTACAAAGGTATGTCCTGTTCCGCAGTTATCACTGAAAACAGCTTTCCGCCACAATTACATTATTTTGGAGCTTAGTGCAATATTTATTTTCTACAAAACAACATCAGTTTTCAAACAAAGTTTGTGTAAATATTTACAATGCAAATATCCATTACAATTATATTTCCTGATTACATACTCTATAAAAATTACCAATTTCCATCAGCCATACCGCTTAAGAACATTTACACCTTTCAAGTACGAATTGTATGCTTTGTTGGCTACAACAGCTTTATAATTTAAACGTAGATATTACTTTCGTAACGGCGTGACTATTTTAGATGAATTTCCTTGACAGGCATTTCATTTCAAAGTTGCTCGTCTCATTTGCAGGATTTCAGCTCAACGTCCAACAATAATATGCGTTTCCTGTCACTTTTTATATGTATACCTGCTCAATAAAATGTGATCAACGAGTAAGCATTAGAGAATATGAATGTACAACATGCCTTTGTCGGATCAAAACGGAAACTGAGAACTTCTCAGTCATTAACACAGTTATGTTTTATGTACAGGAGGTGGTTCTTATATGTTATTTCCACATAGAGGAGTCAAATGTGCTAGAGACGTCACGCGATATGTGTCAATACTCTTTGCTACACTAAAACTGTTCTCAAAAGGACCTCATAAATAGACAGCAAAATTTAGGAAACTCATACACGACACACACACACATTACAAATGTCAATATATCAGATTAAATACGTAGCAGAATTAATGACCTCTCATAAACCCCGCCCAAAAACTAGATTTAAATATTACCAGTACTTATATAATATATTACTTGCCTATACTTTTACCGTTACTAAAAAGTAATTTAACAAGTTGAATATTTCACAGCAAGACAAATATGAATTGAATTTACTTTGTAAAAACTAGATGAGTTAAGTTTACGCTAGAATACTATAATGAGATCGATTTTGCAACAAATCGTATAGCCTATCTTTGTTCTTCTTTTAATAGGTACGTGGCATATTCTTTATATGACCTTAACATATTTTTTATGAGTATACTTAAAAACTAATTCTAAAATTAACTACTTGTGTACACCTAAGCTGTAATTGTATTTGTATATAAGCAGTAAAAATGAGGAATGGTATACGCATATGGTATAATTTATTTGAAATTAAAATGCTGATAAGCGTGAAAAACTCGAAATTAAAAATCTTCTGTCATTACATGAGAGATCGATATATCTAGAGCAGATTGAACTTTTGAACGGAGAAAGTGAGCACTTTCACTCTTCAAGGTTAACAACTAATTTGCATTGTTTATAATATAGAAGCAGCGAATCAAATAATGAACAATGTCATATTTAATGTTGCTGACGATTCAGAATAATATGTAGCTACCCACTCATTCAAATTCAGCAACACATTGTGCACAGCACTGAACACACAGTTTGCCTTGCCATTATGATAAGTTACAGTACAATACGCTTTGTTCATTGATCGCGATGTTAATTTTGTAAAAGAAGCAGCTCTTGCTCTCCGAGCATATATATTTTTCCTACTCTCATCTAATTTCTTTTAACGCATTTTATTGCTAAGTCATCAGAAAATTAAAAAATAATATATCTGTGACGTGAACATGGCCACATGCATTCAACAATACTGCAATATTATCATATCATGTTGTCCATGAACGTATTTTGATGGTATCACTCGCATAGGCTATTAATCTCTCGTGGATCTCTAAATATCAAACTTACCACGTAAGTCTAGACATTTTAAACACAATGGATTTCCCCATTCAAAGTTAAGGGAAAGTGGTAGTACTGCCACCTCATTTCCATATATCACGTGTCACGAACATAAAACATTGTTTTCACGTTTTAATTGGTCTACAATTGGTTTTTTAGACCAAATATCTTTGCCAAGTGCTGACACACCAAATTCGTGGTCAGAAGTAGTGAATGTGTCAGAATGTCGGATGCCAAAATTTCATAACCAAAATGGTGCAAAATATGTACCGTTTGACAATATCAAGAGAATTGTGAGAAGCAACAACTTCGTGAAAAAGTGAAAGTGATGTAAGTATATCAAATATCTAGGCGGACTACATACCATCGACTCTGACCACAGGTTTGATGATAATTTTACGCTTGAAATAGCATAAAATACAATATTCATTACAACTAAGAGCCGACACTAACGTCACATGTCACTACCGAGATCATTATCCCTTGAAAAGTTTGCAAATACGTGGATCGTGGCACCTGTTATGAATTTTCGCCCTATTGTGCAGTATTTATGTATCTAAGTCAGGCATAAACTCATTAATTAAGTATTACATTAAGTATTACCTACGTCTGTCTGCATATTTTTCTCTCACAGACATGTCTAGGGTGTACCTGTACCCTTGGAGTGTAACCTATTTTAGGTTTTGATGCTTACCATTAGTCGTGTTTGAAATAGCAGATTATCAAATGTCTCGCTTTCCGTTCAATTTTCAATTTAAAAATCTGCATCTCAAAAATCCATGAATGTCAGCACGAACACAGTGGTAAACGAAATATCACGTTTTTGACAAATTTTTTTTGTTCGTGTAACGGTTATATATCCAAGAGTAGCTGGAGGGAGTTCCATGGATTTATTTAAAATTGCACTATATTTTGAGATGAATTGCTGTTGTTTCCGGTGTACAAATGTGCATAGAACGGCATTGCGTAGCATGCAATGCATTCCCTAACCCCCAAGGACACCACTCATTTGCATTACCTATTTTTTTTATGATACCTACGCGTATTGTGTGAATCGCATGCATAATGAGGTACAACGGGTGACTTGGCGTACATTTTCCTTTACTTCACGTTCGGTGCTCCTATTTTTGTCGCGTTTTTTTGTTCAAAGCCACAAATCATTTTCAAAGCTGTCAAGTGTAACAAAGAAAAAGAAAGGGCAGAGTTGTAAGGTCATTTCAAGGAAAGATGGTTTGGTTTTATTGTTAGCTTTAAAACGCAGTGTTTTTAAGCTCTATGTTTTATGCAGACGTTTAAATACAAAGTTTTCCAAAGGGTTACCCCAGAGTGAACGTTCGGGTTACATGCACCACATCAAAAACTAATTTTGTTGATCTCAAATCTTCAAAAGAAATTCCGCTACAAATCCAACGGCAGTCATGCTGAATGAATGAATAAATAATAAAGTCGATTTACGACGGCGAGGACATGATAAAAAAAATTGGTGAAAGCATTGCATTTTGACCAGTTTTTGAGAGGCTTTAAATGAAATAGATAGTATTTTAGTCATAACGTCACATAAAACGTTCTACAATAATAAGTAGACATCAATAGTATTAAAATATCCTGTAGTATCTACAATATACAATTTTTGATGGTGCCATAAAATATACCACTAACTTCAGTTCCGGAATATTTGGTTACGTAGTGTAACGAAATGAGCAAACAAAAGTAAGAAATACGATACACCCCGTAAATATCATACAACAAAATCCTTTTGAATTTATCGAATGAAGTTGCATTGAAAATACAGTATTAAAGTCAGTGCTGGCCTATTAAAGCATATGTAAACATACATAGATAAATAGACCGTGTTGTTGATTGTGATTATACAGTTCTGATCTATAAGAAAATATAAATACTAGTTCCAAATCATTCATAAATATTATTTGACATTCATCTTTTCGCCATATAATTATTATCTTCTGTCCTATTCAATTTTTGTATCAAGTCGTATCCGGATTGGGTACTTTGTATGGGTGCTCATATAATCTTCATTTGCCTTAGATAAAGTCTTTAGAATTTGAAACTATTTGCAACGGGAAATAAGGTTGTTTTCATGCTCAATAAATCTGGACGTAACATGGGATGCCAAATGTAATCAATACCACAATATGTTAGGGTTCAAAGAGGCATACATTATAACACGAACATAATGAATCAAAGCAGAAAATTAATTTCTCAAACAAAATAGAAAAAAAAATTCTGTATGTGTGGAACATAATGCTCAGTACAGACGTGGTAGAAATATGAAAGGGAAAAACACACAACCTTCTCTACTCATCCTCCTCTCGCCAGGTTTTTTGATACATAATAGACGTTACGTGCCTCGTCACAGTCATGATGATCACGTAATGAAACAGATACACAGAAATATAAATTACTAACCGCTCAAAACACACAATTTTATATCATTCCACATGAAAAACAATTTTGGCCACCTTTCCTCTTTTCTATCCAAAAAATCGCCGCTGTGAATGCGTATAACTGTGTTCCACGAGTCATATAATATGAAACCGATAAGACAACAGCGAACAAATCTTCAATCAGTTAGATGAAACTTTTTAGCAAACAAAAGCTGTTTCCAAAACAAAAGCCAACCGTCTGAACCGTCGCTTTTACTTCTTTGCGAGCTACTCGTTTGAGAAAAACAAACCATCCCTATTTTTTTTCAAACCGAGTGTATAAGTATGTAGCTTTAAACCTTGAACGACTCCAACAGAGATTTATGTATTTTATTTTACATAAAACATGCACACAGAGTTGAGTCAGTCAACCGGAAACGACTCTGCTTATCGGGAGAATAATAAAACTCTCCATGAATACTGCTGGTAAATGTAGCGGGTGGGTGTGTATTTACCATTTATGCATGTACGAAATAGGAACAAAATAACAAATAGGTTTAGTATTTATTATGCATACCTATCACGTTCTTTTTTTGTTGTATTTTTCTGTTTCAGTGTCCGTTCAAGGAGGATGGCAAGTATTTATACATAAACAGCTAGGTACGTTCAATTTATTTACTAGAATAGGTAATAGTCTCAGACGGGAAAAATCAACAAACAATTCCAAGACACTGCACACCATCCCTCTAGGAATAGGAAACGATGCGTCAGCTTTTCAATTTAGATGTTGACGTTGACTGTTTATAAATGTGTATTCGATCTTTAACAAAGTTGATGGAAACTGCCACATCCTGAATAAAGTGGTAGTTTGTCCTTTCTCTACACTTGGGTAGTTAGGTATGGTATAAATATTGCCTATAAACAGGTTGAGCTGGAAGGAGAAGAACTTTTACCGTTTGATTCTTCATTTTAAACCGTGTGTCATGCTTTTTTGCACTTGATGAATTACGTAAACATCGCCAGAGTTAGCAGAATGGTGCGAGGTTTGCATTATCCAAGTTCATTACTCATAGATACATCTAGGTATAATGCTCGACAGAAGAAAAATGATACTGTCTGGAGTGCAAATGTGCACGCATTTCTCGACTTCACACCGTATAGATTAGTGAACCTCGTTGGAGAAATACATTTTATATTATATACATAGACATGAGCATCGCTGCTGTTTCTTAAGATAATCAGCTTTTATCAAAGAAACATACTACACCTATATACGTGTATTTATGTGCATCATAGTTTAATATCGATGTATTGCAGTAAATTTAAATTAGTTATCAACAGTCAAAAAGCTTTTTCACATGCTGTGTTACTGTTTAGTAATAATACATACACTACAATTACACAACTACCTATCATAATTTATTCGACTTCTGAATACGTTTTTGGTAACGTTGAATTCTATTCCGAAGAATTTCTTATAGTTTATGCCTACTGATGCAAGTCATTCATTCTGGTATATACACATACACTCATTCTTATATTTTACCAATTTCAAACGTCTCAGTTTCTCCGACAAAGCCGCATCTGACTACTCTAGACTCTATCTCTGCGGCTGTTCCCGTAATTTATACACTAGAATCCTTACAATATTTAATTGGATAACCAGTTGATTAGGGGAATAGTTCTCATGTCGTTTTATTGACAGCTATTGTACAAATACGTATATATAATAACGACCAATGCGCAATCTTGATCTTGAAAGGATTTCTTATAATATATATTTTTGCTACAGTGCGGATGGATTTCTAAAACTACATAGATAATTCGTACGTTTTGGACGCCTGCCTGGATTCCTTCATTCTAATGCCACGCACTAATTATAAATTGGTAAAGACGGGAGCCGACTTATTATTACGTTAACATTAATTTAAGTATACGTATTTTTTATCCGCGAGTACTCATTAAATCAGACTACTTTCTGTGTCGCAATCAATCATAGTTTTGCCGCTTTATAGAACACGCGAGCCTTCGTAAGTAATGCCGGAGACCATGGATGTGCATTGGTCGGGGCAGAATTTTCGGAAATGGAAATTACCTACCTAACACACAGAACCTTGCACAAGTTTTCATTAATATTAATAAAGTTTTTATCCAACTTCACCAAAAAAGTAATTCATGAAGATCATTAAAATCACCGCAGGAAATATATTATGTGATGTTGTGTGTTTTGATGTAGAAATTGCTGTGCTTTTATGAGTATATAAAGTAGTTGGTTTCTAGTTTCTTGTACTGTTACTCGTGAGCCTAAATTGGATGCTTGAGGGCGTACTGTACTGTGTATACGTAGGTATTATTATTAGTCTTACTTTCACAATAAATAAACTTTGCTAATTTCTAAACTGTAACTGTACTACTCCTTTCCTTCTTTTGAACCGTCAATACGTAGTAAGCGAGAAAATGTAAATGCAGTGCTTTATGCTAAAAACCAAATAAACCCCGGGCTGTCTTAATGAGATTTGAATTAATTCATTTTGAAAATTGTAAGAAACCAGTCATCTTCTCTAACAAAAAGAAAATATCATTAGCTATTCAATCATATTGAACCTACCAACCATGTTTTTAGAATCAGACTGTTTCGCCTTGAGTGAAAAAAAAAAACTATAAATTGACGGATACGCAAACATAGAAAGTCAAAACGAAGTAGCCAAAACAAGTAGAGCGGCAATGACTATTTTTTCAAAATGAGTAAATGCTTTTAAAAAAATCTCCTGCTATTTCAATGTAAAATTTGGTCTACTACACAACGTGCAAGTTTCTTGCTTGACTGTTTACTATTTGGGCATTTAACAAGTTTCACTGTTTGTTTAAAACATTACTTCCCAAGTGGCCAGCTGGAGAGTAGATGAGAAGGAAAATAAAAGGTTGCTCTTTACTTTATACCAAGTATGCGTCGTAAAAGTGTAATATATACAGAAATTATCCTATTTTTAGATAACAACCTNGGTTGCTCTTTACTTTATACCAAGTATGCGTCGTAAAAGTGTACTATATACAGAAATTATCCTATTTTTAGATAACAACCTGTACAATCTATCATCTATGCTATCTCTGCATAATACTCTTTGAATATTTTATACAAGCCTTTACGCATATGTACGCATAAGGACGACTTTCTCAAAACAGAGCAGATGCTTGTTTCCCGAGCCATTTTCGAGTAATGCACTGCACCGTATTGTACCTTGCCGACTCCATTTTAGATGATTTGTTTCTTCGTCTATGAACAAATTGTACATGTAATTTTAAAATTATGTAATACTTTCATTATCAGGGGCTGCATAATCCTGTGGAATTGTACATCCCTGTGTATGTGTGCGTGAGATGAGGACGAGAATCGTTAATGCATAACGTACAATCATGATTGATTACTAAACCCAAACGAAATAAAATCATTATTCCCGTTTTTTCTTCTTCTTAAACTGTGGTGGATACCGTGGCTTGATTGTTATTACAACCATTTATTCCCATAAACTTGTATTTGTNTTAAACTGTGGTGGATACCGTGGCTTGATTGTTATTACAACCATTTATTCCCATAAACTTGTATTTGTGAAAACAACCCAGATTAAAGGAGAGTCTAAACTGAGTCCGGAATTGCTTGCTCATGAAAGTACTGCCATTAGCATTTTGGATGTTCGGTCGGTCCTCTTGGAGCTCTTGCTTCCTCTTGAGGCGGAAGGTCGCCGGATGGAGGGGAATCGAATAAAGCCCTTTGTAAATCGTCGCATTCCATTGTGTGACTCTTTTATCTCACCACTGCTCTCCCCAGAGGCTCGTCGGCTGTTTGTACCTGAAAACTCACCGTCGTTTGGAACTTGAATGAGATGTGGAGTTGGAGCAAGTTGGTTACTCGAAATACTTCCGTTTGCTCGCCGATTGTTTTCTGCCTTGTTGACTGCGGATAGTGTTGCGCCTAGAAGAGCGGGTCGTTCCTCGGGATCGCCAGCGTTGGATCGTCGTATAGAATTCCGTCCGTTAGACTTTCTCCGAAGGGAAGCCTGTAGTTTGCCATTTTGCCCGGAAATACCCTCTTGAATGCTAGCCTTTCCCTTGTTTGGAGACAAAGGTTTCGCCTCACCATTTTGTGGAATGGTGGACATGGGATACCCTGCTGATTTCCGTTCCAACATTTTATGATGCTTCCTGGCCTTGTAAAGTGTCTGTGAAAACAAGAGAACACAACGATGACAAATTACTCTTAATCTTAATATTATTTTCATGCTTGGTTCATAAATTACTTGCACAAATTTTTATTTACAAAGACTCGCCTATTCGTGACTAAAAGGACAGGAAAATGTAGGGCACATTATTCCTTTTCCATATTTACGTGCATAATCTAAAATTCTGATGAATTTAAATCACTTCAAAAATCTGCTCTTCTTGTGTTCACGTTAAAAAGCGGTAAATCTAAAAAGTAAACGTAAATTCAACATGTAGAAGGCAAGTAGTAAACAATGTACATGTAAAAAAACGCTTACATGAAACCCGTCATAAAAAGTGAAAAGCTAATGCAGAAAAGTTACTGAATTCCACTCCTCATATTCTAAGATGATACATTATGTAGGTTATGAATAAATGATGCTTTTTGCTGTCAAAAGAAAACAGCCATTTACACTTGCAGCTTCAGGCATAAAAACCTAATAAAAGTGAAGTGTATGTACAATTTCACTTAGTTTTTTATGAACGGTTGAAAAAAAAAACATTTTTTAAATCCCAATCCCCCAGAGGAATTTTAAATGAAATGAAGATGCATTACTAGAGAAGAGGATATATTGCGACATTTATAGTGTTTGGCTTATTTCATGCAAAAAAATAGAATTACATGCATCTATGCTTGTCTCTCACACTTCGTCTCCT
>JAHZNB010003341.1:0-12732 GCA_027744295.1 Callyntrura guangdongensis
TGGCAATAATATAAAGAAAACGTGAAATACAGATCTACTTGCAGTGCAGTGCAGACGTGCAACAAAAATAATAATACGACACTGCAAGTAACTATAGCCTTGCACCAGACCCAGGTCGGCAATAATCATTTCCAGACTGCAGCTGCAGTTAGTGCATCTCAGCATTTTGGTGCAATAATGGGAGAAAATGTCGAGAAAGCGCTGGTGCTGATGTAATGCATTAAAAGCTATTTGTATACTCCTACACAAGGCTATTCTATATAGGATCATATTGGCTTTTCTCACTTTAGTCGGTAGTTTAATGCGTTCCTTGAAATCTTTTTTTTAATTATGAACGAAAAGTCAAACTCTTATTCAAGACATGTTCTCTCAACTTGTTGAAATGTACCGATGCCCATTTGTGGCCATTTAGAGCAGCGAAGAAACCGTCGACGACGGGATGAAAGTGGAGTGTATATTGTGAACCTTTTTCAAGAGTAAGAAGTAAGAGTGGAGCAGAATGCTACCCTACGAGCAGTGCATGCTACAGTTTTAAATACGGGGCTCCATCTAAGTGCCGACAGTGAAACTATAGTTTGGACTGTAAAAGTTTAAGCAGGCAAGCTGACAACTGATATAAGGCTTTCATTATTTCCCTCTTGTTATGATTTTGACAGAATCCAATTTTCTTAGTTAAAGAAATGATAATTTCCTCAAGTCATTTTATTTCCCATTTCAGGTTAGTGCAGATGTGTTGTCTTAGGTTTCCTTTTGGTAACTTGAAAATGTTTAAACACACTCCAAACGTCGCTGTCTGCTAGTTTTCGTCGTCAGCTCAAAATGCATGCATACTAGTTGCATGCGAGTTCAGCATATAATAATAGTAAAAATTATAATACACGGACGGGATGGAACAAAGTATTTTTCTTCCCCAGGGATATTTGTTTATTCAAACTCAATCAAAATTGTACACCCAGTCGTCAGACGGTTCATCATATCCGACATTTTTTCACGCACGTTCATCTAAAATACCCTCGATTCTCAACTGCTCTATTTTTATTTTTCAACAAATGTAATGCCACATATTGCATCGGGGTGCTCAAAAAGTAAAGACTTTTTAACAACAAGCACTACGAAAGAGCTATCATTCTATCATCACATTCTCCCCTAAAGCTTGTAAAATAAAACTAGAAATGGGTGTTGCTGGTAAATAAAAAAGAATGAGATGATCCAGACACTTATTTGTTTCTGTCGGAGAGTAAAACAATAGAATAATCCTACGTCACTCTACTGACCGAATGGCATTCTGCCCCGGTACCACCGTTAAAGGTGGACGTAAAGAAATGATGTCTGCGTATTAATTTTAATGTGATTATACGCATATTCTTCTTGTTGGCAGACAGACAGGCATCTACTTTGGAGTTATGATTGTTTGCTGTTACCGGGATGCTTCAACTTGACCTTTTTCGTTTTAAGTTTAAAACGGGAAAAGATTTTTTTTGAAACTCCTGACTTGATTGCCTTATGGACGACGCAGTGTTCCTATGAGTTGTAGAAAAGTTACACCAAATATGTCATGGATGATGTTGCACACTGTATAAATGAATATCTGCCTATATAGTAATCGCTCCACGTTGGTTTGAACTTTGAAGTAGAAATAATAACAATAATCATCAACATAATCAGAAAGAGCAATAAATACGCTGTGGGGCCCTTTTCCCAGGCAGACGCTGAGAATAAAGCTAAGTTGTACGTTAGAACAGGTCGAAGGACTCCCAGTGATAACAGAGGCGAGGTGTAAATATATACTGAGCAGTAGTGAAAGTATAATAACATCATGAAAAATGCATGAGTCAAACTAAAAGTGACTGACGAGTTGATGAAAATGGAGAACATAAGTATATAATATCTAGCTAAACACACTTATTTTGTAAAATACATTACAAATAGATAAGCAATATCTGGGCAGAATATTAAGCATTTTTTAAAAGAAATGTGTGCGTAGCAGTTGTTGTAGTTGTTACTTTTATTTTTTACCTCCTGGATATCTGTATTGTATGATGCTCGTTTTGTAAGAACGACGACGACGTGCGTATGCACTCTCTTAATTTCATTTTCCTCCAGAATTGGAGTGGCCAAAAACAAAAACCAACGCATTTTATTCTGTAGTGTGTGTGTGTGTGTAGGTAAACAAGCTTCACGATAAATAATCGTAAAAATGAAATTGACTTATCAAGAAAACAAGCAGGTTCATGATCCTTCCACCAACACACACCGTCATTACTCCTGTGATTATCATCCCATGCCCCTCCATTAGACATACGAAACTAGTTATTCCTCTCCGCGTCATTCTTCTGTCGACGTTCAACCTCGTTACAGATAGTGTATTTATACATATACACTGATACAAAAGAGCTGGAGCCGATTGACTCTACCTACCAATAGATAAACAAGTGGGTATTCTTAATTGACCCCTTACATTCTTTTCTCGTGCTCCTCCATGAATTACCGTCATGTTAGTATACATGTATATTCAATACATTGATCATTTATCTTGATCTTGTTCCGTGATCGGAATCACACAATTCACGTTGGGACATCAAAACTGACTGGGAGTTCTGTATACAGTTATACGACAGTTTATCAGAAAATCAAACTCAGTCAAATAGATATCGATCGCGTCCTCACTATCCTCAACTCAAGAAGATGATCCTACGCATTCTAACTATTTTGAAAAGAGGACGCTTATTAAAGCACCAGGCACAGTCTCAGGCGCTGGGTATCATGACACACACGTCACCAAAATGGAACATGGACGTATGGTTGATGAAGACACCACCACTGTTACCAGTGCTGAATGCCGAATGTCGATGCTAATAAAGATTCTTTATTATCGCTGATGGTGGTCGCATGATTACACAAACAAGGTACAAATCAACGTAATACGTCTCCCTATATTTAACCTTTCACGAAGGTAACAAGGTCCTGGCATAAATGGTTAATAAAAATTACTCTTCGCTTCGTCCACAAACGAGCATCAAAAGTTTTTCGACCGATTTTCTATAATAATTTAGTTGGAGGCAGCAGGCAGGCCGGTAGTTAAGAAAACGTACGTACATTTTTTTGTGAACGAATCCGTCAGAGGAAGTGTAACGAGAGAGTTAAAATTACTCCCTTGACGGACTCTCCAAGCAGCTTATACATTACACAGCCTCACAGCCATATTGTTCACTGTGCTTGCTTCATTTTAACACAGACACGTATAATCCGTCTTTATCCTGAGAACAATTAGTTGGTATAATGTTACAAATTCGAACAACATGCTTCTTCCGTCACTGTGAAGAGCAATTTTCAACGATGATACTATCTCGTCGATTACCGGGACGGAGGAGGGGCAGTGTAATTGCTAAAAATTTGCTTTATGTATTCTTGGCCAATAACAATAATAAAGCGGTTACACAAGACAATAGTTTACGATAAAAAAATTCTCCATTATTGGCCATACTTTCTTGTACCTACATGATACGAGATGATGATGATAAGTCCCAGAAAAAATACCGCAGCTAAAAGTACTTTTATTTGTAGCACTTCTGTCTTGAGTACCACACGACGGTGATCAGCAGGATCGTCTCACCATATAGACCCTGCGCGTCCCATCTGTCTCCCTGGGTTATTTCTTCAGCAGAGGCTTGTTCACAAACTGGAAGCCAATTAGAATAGGTACTAATGTCTAGACTTGCTAGACTTGGTCTTCCTCTTTTACTCATTCCAATCCATATTGTTTGAATTATTGAGTCAACGTGATCACATTCATTCATTTTTCTGCTTGGTGAATTCCCTCCTCAGGTCTTTTTCTGGGAATGGCATATTAGAGTGTAAACATACCCCTGAATTTTCCTGTCTCCTGTCCCAATTTTCCAATCAAGCACACTGGTGCGGTGGTAGGAGACCATGAAGGAAAAGTAAACATTATTATTTTCCACTAATGTTACTCGTTTCTTTGCTTTATTATTGACTTTTAGTTGTTGTGATCCTGGCTGGTTTTCATTTCCTCGAAAATTGGAAAATTACGGGCAATAATAAAGCAGTAACGAAACGAATCCTTGTTTCCTCTCATACAGCTGAGAGTATAATATACTTTCCCTCTGAAAACCCCTCGTCTATATAACTGCCTTAAAGATGGTGAGCACCTCTCACAGTAAACAAACATCCAGCAGCAAAATTTTTGCCAACATTTTTAAATGAGCATTTTATAGCGAACAAATTTTTCGAAGAGAGATAACTGATGTTGATTAGAGTATACAATGCTGACCTTTTCCCATCATATCGTCAGCCAAAGAAAATAATTGATTTCAGAGGAGAGGCATAATTAGGAGCTCAAAAAAAACTACCAATAAAGCAGACATGATTTTTTGTATGATGCAGGAAATTGTAACAAGAGCTGTCAGTCACCAGTCAATCTGTCAGTGAGCACTAGCCGTTCCGTCAAATTTTTCTAATAAAACTGCTTTTTCTTGAAAGTAAAAATAAAAAGGTTGCACGACTGTATGTGTGATGCAACATTTTGAGACACACAACCGGTGATGCCGCTCCTGAGATTAGACACTAATAGAATCCATCCGCAAACTCGACACTCATGTTAGATGATTAAATGAGTACCCCCTTCAAAAAACCGACGTTGGTTGGTCATGTTCCAAAAATGTATCATCCATGTACGTTACAGACAGCGTTTTGGGAAAATGTGTGTCGTCGCCCGTCACAAAACTACAACACATTATTTGGGAAGGAAATGGGTACACAAAAGCAATTTGGGAATTTTCTTCCACGGAATGACTTGACTCTTTTTGTAGGGAATTGAGTATGTATTGGTGCTTGGCTGGTTATCCTGACTGGTGTCTTCTTCTTCAACAGAGTATGTGGCTTTTGACTTTTAAAGAGTGGCAGTATCATCATCATCATCGCAATATTAATCGTGGCATTTTGTATCATATTCTTGGCATCGTTGTAATAAGCAGCAGAAGTCTGAGCTGATCGGTTTGTAAAATGCTGTTCTCATTCTGCCACAGACCAAAGACCGCCGTGTGTGTGTGCATGTGTGTAATACTGCGAGAGGATACACACTCTCGAGATAGACAAAATGATGCACTCACAGGATGCATGCTTACGTGCATTTTTCGGTCCACCCACGAAGACTTGTTATAATCTGCCTACCTCGATAGCTATAAGGGAGGCTGGCCAAATATCTTTTTGAAAATGCCAAGAGGTACTTAAGGAAAAAAACAAAATCATCGAACTCATTTCTTATTTTTTTTCTTCTTCTCTTGTTTGTACCCAGTGATGTTGGAGTTGATGCCTGATCTTACCTACAGCAAACTTTATCCACCTTCTAACCCTCCCATTTCTCCTTCGTCATAATCAACGCATTATATTCCCTAACCTAAAATTTAATTAAATGGTTCATTTTCCCAAACAAAGAGGAATGCTGTGAGAAGTTGTGTGCCAGGCAGATTCTCAAGTGAACAATAACACATTTAAAAAAGCGGAATGAATCTCACTGAATCTTACCTCACCGCCAGCTGTCTTACTATCCATCCGAGTACCTTACCTCTGAACATAAAAAGCTATAAAAATTAGAATATATTAGAAAATTAGGCAAATTCATAACGTCGTGTGTATTGTGTATTGTTGTTATGTTTTTATTATGGCAATGTAATAGAACGTTCCTTTTATATATTGTTTTACTGCCCCTCCACTATGTAACTAGGTATATAGCTTGTAGAAAAATGCAACCAAACCCACTTTACACGACGATGAAAATACCACCATCATCATCATTACACGGGGAGTTACATATGCTTATACACTTGAATATCCTTATTATTCTTTGTTGCGTAAACATATTATTTACTTTGTTGTGTGCACGTGTTTCTCTATTGCTGTACCTAATTTACATTGTTATTATATTTATCGTTATCAACATCAGGATTTACTCAAACGCTCATATCATATTTACGGATTTGCATGATAATCGAGTGATCTTGTTTCATTTTTTTCGTCTTTACTTTGGATCATACAATTATAAGTGGTGGTGGTAATGATGGTTCACAGTTCTCAAATGCATCATGCTCTTGCAATGTGCAAACATTGCACTTTCTTCACAGTCCTATGCTGTTACACTGTAGGGTAGATATAAATGGAGTCAGGTGAATACAACAAGTTCGATGGCATGATACCGATACGACCAGAGACAGGCTTAATTTTTAGACAAAAAAATCTTTGTTTGCTGGCACTAGAAGTGCACATTGTTTTGCAGGTGGGGTGGATGATGTTGGAAATGATAATAATAATTCCGCGCTTACGTATCCATGATCTCTTGAACTTGAATCACGACTACAACTCTCTCGTAATTTTATTTGAAAAGGCAGCTCAGTTTTGCTTATTTTGCTGTCTTAGAGAATGATACCTAATTGGGGAAAGCTGGCAAATGATGAATATCTCTCTCTACATAGCACAAGCACATAGTTTCCTTTACTTGTACTGCTTTGCCCTTGCACAGCCTTTTTATAATGCGTGATATTATTATAATACATCATGTGTTTTGTGTAATATATTAGTCAACCTGTAATCTATCAGATTTTACGAAAGAAATCACACAAATTTGTATTTCCGAACACAACGACGACAAAGAGCGTCACCCTCTCCCCAGCTGCTCACTCTCATTAACCCTATCATCTAAACAAGTCTGACATCGACCAGGAACTCACTCAATGAGACAGGAAAGCTAGACTGCTACGTTTAAAAAAACAGATGAAACATCTCCAATTAGCTATTCGTGACTCAGGACTCAGGATTTTCATCGCAAGCCTTACCAAAATACATTACCTACTGGCCTGGGTATATTTTTTCTTTAAACTTTCTTGCTCACGTCCAGGAGTAAATGGTAAAGAAATTCCGTCATCATTCTGTATGCTCTGCTGTTTTTGCTGATTGTGTGCTGCCTTGTGCCATTATAAATGTGGATTACAATCAACATTCAATATTGAACAGGACAGGATATCTAACATTATTAATTTTGTATTGTAAAGTAAGTTGAGACTCGATCACGCCACGCCATACATTGTCAAATTACTAACATAATAATTATCATTTTGTCAGTAACCCTATCATTTAAAATTGATTAGACATGGACTTCGTTTCTTTTCTTAGAACTTGTGCATTTTTGGTCATAAAATTTTATTGCACATTCTTTACAAGATCTCCAATCGGTTGTGCTATGTTAGTACAAATGCTACTATTCAATAAGAGTTTAGCGCAAAAAAAGCCTTCCTAGAACGAGCTGGTTCTAGTCATGACTTTCTAGTTTGTTAAAACAAATACAACAATCTTGCATCATGTATCTGTAGTTGTAGTTGGATTTAAAAGGCCATTTTGTGGTTTCAATGATTTATTAAAAAAACAAATGAGTATTTAAGTAATTTCTGATAGTATCAGCAAAACTACAACCAGTAATTTAAATTTTATTACCTTCTTCACAATTCAATATAGTTCAAGTACAAAATGACGCCGTGTGGTACTGTCTGTGTGTGGCGTATGAAATTTAGCCTTCACCTATCAGCAGCACAAACTCTTCGTTGTTGCACACCGGGCCACTATGATTATTATTGTTTTTATCTTTTAACATAAAATACATTATTTGTTGAAAGCATAAGGTATCATCATTGACTGTTTTTCATGGAAGGCTTATCAAATTGAGACTGAAACAATCATGCTATAATGTGAAAATTGTAAAAGAAAGGTTTCTATGAAGCCAGTATTGGCCACGTGATCGGCTTTGGGTTTATAGAATCGAGATGGGAGATGCGGTTGTGTTAACTATATTGGGGTTGAGTTTGATTTAAAAGAATTATAATGATCATAACGTACGTGTTACGTGTGTTAACAACAACAATGAATAATGACGAGCAGAGCAAAACAGATAGAAAAAGGTTCCGAAAATTGTTGAATGCAGTGAGATGGCTTTTCAGTTTATGGTTCATTGTTTATTTTGCCTTGTATATTGAGCGTTCTAATAATCATAATTGTAATAATAATGAGTAATGACTGGTAGTGGATAATGTTTTGGTCAACCAAAATCCGTATGCAGGGCAATTGCTGGTATAGAAAAGTGCTTTTATTAATGTTATTCCGCATTAACCAAAGTGCATGGGCATAATATCTCTTTTGTTTTCTCAATTTTCTCATGGGTGATCTATTCCAACTCCCTCTCTGTTTTGCCTGCGCCTCTTTTGTTTGTGTCTTTTTTGTCGGAAAACATTGTCTGGAGCAATTTAGCATGAACGGTTCGGAAAAATTGTTTCAAACGAAACAAAAACGTGAAAGAAAGGCCGAGCTCTATTGTTTATCTCAAATGAAGCACTGATGGAAGGTGAAAGAGTGTTGTGCAGCTTCAACATGAACCTTTTTGTTGGCTTGAATTGTTTTTGTTATTGGTCAGGTTGTATTGTATGTCCTTGGTTCCTGGACAGTGGGGGCAACCCACAAAATGTACTGAATTTACTAGATGAAATACCTACAGCCGTCGACAAAACAGGAAAAGCCTACAGTAATAAGTGTATGGCATGCATCCAAAATGCAATTGACTGTGTTGTGTAACTTTATAAATGAATGCATTTCTGAGTGACAGAGAAACTAACGTGTGGCGAGGAATGGAACTCTGCTTAGTCGCGCTGATAATTTTCTCCAGTCTCAAGTTAATATTATTGCGGTTAAAAGTTACCCAAAATGTATCACACCAATGTATCATTAATGAGATTAAATCTAATTTAAGGGTACATGAATAATACAATTATGATGGCAAACTGGGCACAACTTTTGACTAGGTTTTGGCTGTTGGCTCTGGTAAGGCAGATGCCTCATTAACAAAAAATGACCCAATTTCTCAAGGTTAATGCGCAACGTTGACTATTCGAACACTGTACTGTCCGCATAAATAACGGAAACCACCAACGCTGTATTTGGTGTAGTGATAAAACCATCTAAATATTTTATAGAAAAGTGGTGCACAAACGCTTGAACACTATTGTGGCTAGGATTAAATTTATTATGCTACCCACATCCTGTGCTATAATTTATTTATAACAGTGTGTGAGGCTTTTATTTCAGATGTCACACACGCCTGTGACGGAGTGATTCCTGTAAAGTATTTATCCTACATTATTTTCGTTGTGATGCTTTTTATAGGAGTAACTAATTAATTTGACAGATTATTAGAATTCGTTCCCATATGTAAGAAAAGTGAAGCTCTTGTTGGTACCAAAACGATTAGGTTAATGATGCAGACCCAAATCCGTTTAAATTTACTGCTCCTTTGCTGTCAAGTATATCTACCTGTCCATGGGGTATCATCGCCAAGAAGTGCCGCAATGTCCATAGCAGAACAACTGATTTTTGGGGTGAAGCGTGTTTTATATTACATGAATACACTACTCGAAAAATGTGACAATGTTGAAGATTTAAACCAGTGGATTTTGTTTATGGAAGTAAGATTTTTAACACAAATACCAAATAATCAAAAAAGTAGCGTGTCATGTGTGTACAGATTGACGTATATGTGACGAAATAAATATTCTAATAATCTGTTGTTATTAATCGATTTTAACACTTGGTTGACCACATTAATGATAATATAACAGTTTTACCTGAAATGTGACTCAGAAGCGCACCCAAGCATGCTCCGATTATCATCAGGAAACGACGGGGATTCCTTGGGAAGACTGGACGAGCTTTGTACAGCGTGGCCTAAAAGGAGAAAGTGTTCTAGTAGACTGGCGTCAAAATTAAATTCTTGTTTGGATTCACAACTGGAGGAAGGCATGGCAGGGACGAATGCTTTTCGCTTGGCTGATGCCCAAATGAAATTCATTTGTCGCCATAAGCATGAGTACACAAGTAAGCCGCGTGCACATAGGATAGCTAAATCTTTCATGTTGTTTAATGGATATTTTGTTTTGCTTACATACGATTTTTATATTGACAGGAAATGTGGAGGCTGCAATCGAAATTACTGATGACACACTGCCCTTTGAAAAGCGTCCGTTGACCTGCTTTCGGGAAATAAAGGAATCCATGACTAATTGCATTGCCAGAGGAGAACTATTGACAAAGAAATTTTGCTCGTAAATATCTGTTGGTTATGTAATGTAATGTACTCAGTTTTGAGATTGAATATATATTTTTATATTTTTTATTTGAATTTTGATTTAGCAACTTTAACCTGGCAAAGGATTGTGTTCTAAACACAGCAATGAGACATTGCAAAAATCACGCCGCAAAGAGCTTTTTGTACAGTATGCTAGAGCAACTACAGGCGGACGTTCAGTGCACACCAGTCTCAACAACAAATGAAATAGGTGTCTATCTTTAGTAAAAAAAAACTTACGTTTTAAGTACTTTTACACATAGGATTATGTAAACATGTAATATAACATATAAACTATACAGTGTGTGTAGTTTGTGCAATGAGCAAATGCTTATGCTTAATGATTATTTTGAAATTGTGTTACGTTTTATTCCACGGTTGTTTTGATGCCATAATATTTCCTTAAGTTTTTACGAGACGGTAAGACAGTACGACAGACAGTGTTGAGACCATGTAGACAAAAGTTTAACTGACTGATGACGGCTGATTCGCTAAGTTAACTTGTCAGCTTGACTAATGTTCAGTTTGCTTACAACAACTCGTCATATTATTCATTCATCACTTTGCTCTGTGTCAGCTAGAGTTGGAGAAAAGATTTGAAGTGCAGCAGCAAAGATTTAATTAGTTTTATGTCAATCTTTCTTCTGGTATAAAAATAGATTTTCTCTCTCTTCAGTTTTTCTCCTCCCTTATTCCAAACCCGAAATCGGACTCTTAAAAATTAATTTTAAAACAACACTGAATGCACACACTACGCTTGTGCTGAAAATGTGTCTTATATTATTTTGTTACTGTACAAGTACACACCATTCATTCACAAAATACAATGCTCTATTAGCTTTGGTTAGTCAGATTCTTTTGAATATAGAATTAAGCCCATTATATCATACTTTTATGCTTTCAATATGTCTATCAATAAGTATCTAACAGCATTCAATGAGTTTAAGGTATGCATAGAAAAACTACGTATTCATAAATGGGATTTGATTTTCAATGATAATGGGATCGGGTATACTGTGCGTTCACTGCTCTTCATTGTAATGTCAACAGCAAAGTGACTCTCCGGTACGGTACAGCACCATCATAGTAATCCCAAAACCAATCACAATGCCATAAGCATGTGCTATTCAAAAAGAGTAAACTCATCATGACAGGTTCGAAATAGAATTTAGAATATTTCTGACTCTAGCTTATCCAAGTAGGTAAATTGCATTCCTTCATCTGTAACCATTTCAAGCGTAATATCGTCGTCAAACACTTGACTACACGCTGGAGTGGCGCTGTTTCTGTAAGCTTATCCAAGTAGGTAAATTGCATTCCTTCATCTGTAACCATTTCAAGCGTAATATCGTCGTCAAACACTTGACTACACGCTGGAGTGGTGCTGTTTCTGTTGAGACAGAGAAAAGGACGAACTTTTGTGAGGTGCATTAGTGCATTCACTTGATATTTTACGAGTCTAGTAGGTAACCAGTTAAGTTGTGTCCTTTTTCTCTTTCAAAGTGATGAAGGAATTCACTCTACCTTAAACAAGACATCCGCGCATGTCAACGAGATGAATGAATGATGACGAGAAATGGTATCTTTGGCCGGTCGTTTGCATACTTTTATGTATTGATGCTATGCATAGTTTCGGTGATGAAAATCTCAGTCACTGTATGGTACGTGAACGAGGAAAAGTCATGACTTAAAATAGTACATTGGGAAATGTGTATTTCTTATGGAAAACACGGTGAAATGCCAAAGGGCGGATCAACATGATGAAAGATATGCACATGATTGAGTAAAGCAAGTACACCTTAATCTTATTTTGTATTCTAAACATCAACATAAATCGCTGGAGTTAGTGATTTTGAGATGTCATTTAAACTGAAACATGAATCACATTCTAATTATCCAAGAAGCTTCAATTTGTGGATTGGAATGTCAGTCATGGAATCCTGTCTGTGCTGATGTCTCACAAAGGGTTTAAAAAATGAAACTCTCTTACCATATTTGTAGCTACGATGATTTTTTTATGTATATACACACCGAGCATCAATATAATTGATCTGCGATTATCGAGCACGCATCAGTTCAGATATCCTTCCTGGTCATACAAGTTACAATGCCAGTATTTCACTAAGCACTTGCACTAACATAATTAAGTAATCTTTAAAAGGTAAAAGAAAACCGCATATGAGAATAATAATTGATAAGGCATGAATCACAATTCTTTATGTTATTCAATAATATTTAAATGTAAAAGCTGTCACAAATGAAAAAAGTCCTTGTTTATCTGCAATTATCTGTCTGATATTGGGAAATGATGGAAGTGAACATTTCCGGGATCAAGCAAATATAGACGATAGACTACCATTTTGGGTTTGCATTACATTTGCATGTGTGAAGATAGACAATCATTCATTATAGGAATGATGATTGTATAATTAATCACAGTGATTGCTTGTACATGGATATTAATAGATGGTTCGTAATGTGTAATCCTATTTATTTATTTGAGCTCGTTTGACACACTCCGGCAGTCAGGTACGCATTTGTGGTTTCCTTTTGGT
>JAHZNB010003342.1:0-12697 GCA_027744295.1 Callyntrura guangdongensis
AAGTAGTTAACAAGAAAGAGAGAAGTAAATAATGTACAGGGTGATTCAAAATAAATGACTTGGGTACTTAGTCCAAAACGCAGTCTTGGCAAAAATGCCAATTGAACAGCAATTATTTAATTTAGTTAACAAACCATTTAATTTGAACCGTTCTGTATATTATTTGGTTATTATTTTTACAAGGGAAAATTTTATAGCCAAAATGACAATGGCCCTCTCTCCACTACTCCACACAAGAAAGGCAGATGGTTGTTTGTTGTGGTGGCTAACAATAATGGCGATATTTTTTAACACTTTGCTGACTTTCAAAAATGACGATACAATGCGGTGATAATAAAAACGGGAGGGTTTTCTGCTGCTATATAGACGAAGAACGTGTATAACAGGTGTATATAAAGTGATAATAATAGGTAATGCATTTGATGGGCTCGTTGAGTGTGTGTTTTTGGTTAAAGTTATGACACGGTAAATAGTTTAGTCACTTTAACAAAAAAAAAATTTTTTTTCATTTTTATCCTCAACAAAATTGAACAAAGAAGCGGATTGAAACGATGTGCGTTTTTTTGAGCATCCTTGTTTGACTGGGTACGTACAACAGAACACAGTGCGCAAAAAGGCAGCAGGTGATGGCCACCACACTAAAAAGCACACACGGGGAGACACTACTGGCAATAATATTTTAGACAAATTTTATTTATTTATTTATATATTTTCTCTGCAATTTATTGTACTTTAAACCAGAGGATGTCTTGCCTTCTTGTGCCGGTAAAACAATAAGTACAATAGAAAATATCAAATGATATTTTCAGCATAGTCAACCACCACAATAACGGGCTAAGCAGGGGCATCTTTTCAAGAAAAGAAGCATTTTTCTTAATATTTATCTTGGCAAAAATAAAAGATTTTTTGCTTCTTTTACAGCAACTGTGCAAGCCTGTAATGATGACATCGGCACAATATAGGCCTCTTTTTATATTATTAGTATTTTTTAACTTATGTGTACCGATGTGGCTAGTTGTATTCTTTTTTAATATAAAAATATAAATTCACTACTCACACACTACCATTTTAAGCAGTTGTCTCACTTCACGTCAGTAAACAAAAAAAATAAACAAGTGTATTTACACAGGTGCATTGCTATCAAACGCAAAGGAAAAAAGGAATGTAAAAATAGTTTTGATAGTGTCACTTCCTATTATTATCGCCATTTTATTACTACATTTATACTAATATAAGGCGAAATTTGAGTTTATTTCAGTGCAGCGCTGTTAATCGCAGAGACAAGAAAGGAATGAAGATGTTCTCTTGTTAGAGTCAGAGAAGAGATCAAAACAATTAGGTAAAAATAAACATGTAGAAGAAGATGATGAAGTTGATGATAGTGACAACGCTGACAATGACAAGCCGAATAAAACACACCACACGGTCGCTTGTCACCCTCCCGCAGACTAGAATGAACGGTGATTGTAAAAAATAATTATATTTTTTGACGTGAACATTTTTATTTCTGTCAGAATTTGCCACCAAAACGGTAAAAAAATAATTTCTATCCAACAATATGAATAATTTGTAGAGCTACACTCTGTCCCAGAAGAGAATAAACAAAAAAAAGTAAAATGGTGTCAGGGAGCGATTAGCGTGGCTTGAGGTTGAGAAACCGGCGACAAAATGATATCACACTTGACGTTCTTTTGATGATTTTATTATTTTTCAGATAATGTTCTAGATTTCTTCTCTCGATATTTTATATATACACACAACTGCACAAATAAATTTTTACGTGTGTGTACGTTACAGATGCAAATTATGCACTGGTGTGTGTGGTGTGATAGGAAGATGATGATCATTATCGTCGTGATAAAGCAAGAATAACGTGAGTATGTGCGTATGTTGGTGTCGTGCAGAGATTTTTCTTGGTTCTTCCTCCTCCATCATCTCTTGCTGAGTCCCTTGCAAAATATTTCTGCTACTTTGTGTTGTCCTCCCATATCCCTGTGGTTGTAACGCGAGATGAAGAAATATAATGAAAAAAATGAACCTGCTAGGAAGACTAGAGATGAAGAAGAGGACCATGCACGCAGATTACTGGCAAGTTAATAAATTTTCTTTCGTTACAACGTCAACGTTACGTATTAAAGAAAAAAAGTTCCACATGAACCTCCGTGTGTATTGTCTACTACGAAAGACTATATCGTTGTCTGAGGGTTGCATATAAAAATATATACATCATGAGTGGAGGATTTTGATGGGGAGGAGGATGAAAATTTTGATTGAAAAGAGCTACAAAGTTTTCTGTACTGTACGTAGATAAAATAAATGTGTAGGTATATGGCAGTGGGGGAATTTTTTTGGGACAGGATTATTAGGTATTAGGACACAATTGCATATTATTGCGCTATGACTTGTTGCACGTTTTATGCACGCCTCTCTAATTTTCTCTCTGTAACGAACCAACACAAAAAAGCGGATTTTTTGGGTTAATCCACCATCCACCTCTCTGAGAAGGCAAGGGTAGGAAAAAGCATGTGCAAGGCACATGTGGCAAGTGGACGGTCCAAAATGAAGAAATGAGCAAAGATAAAAAACAGATTTTAAGGGAGATGAAGAGATGAAAAGAGAAAAATGGAGAGAGATCAGCAAAAAAAAAGTTGATGAAGACTACGGGAAGATGCAATAAACTGAAAAAAAACGACAATGCATCATTGCGATAATCGTTATCAGGTTTACTAGAGTTGAAACTTTGGAGAGTGTACAACGCACACATTATAATAAACATCAACAGGCACTCTCTTTGCATTTTTATCAGGACTGCATATCAGAATCGCTGTTGTCGTCAGAAAACAATAACTATATCAGGAGAGGGAAAAGGGGAACGTTACGATATGAGTGGTAGAAAAAAGTTGCATGGGATGTAAAAGAAACTTGTTGGGTTTTTTAAAAGAAGGAGTTTTGTGTTGTGTAAAAGATGGATGATGAAACCACACACCAGATTAAATAGGTAATAAATGAGTTTCATCGGCGGAAGAAGGCATATAAAACTCAATAGAATGAATAAATAATCTGGTTAGTTGAAGATTTGAATTTAAAAAAGGAAGCCATGTGTGTGCAAATTGGGTATAAAAATTGCTCTGTGCATTTAGGTAATAACTTGATCGTCATCATCAGGGACTGTGTCGTCGTCCTATCATCGCCTCAATCCTGTCTAGTAACTTGATGAAGAATGGGCTGTCCTGTCATTTCGTTATCACGACGACGTCGTTTTACAACAACGAGAGGGGAGACGGAAGGAAAAAAATAATGTTTCGCTGATTTCCTTTTCTATAAAGCTCTCAGACAAAAACGACATACCTTCTGGATGTAAGCTTTATAGAAAAAAAGGAAACCAGGCTAAAAAAAAATCGACTTGAAGAAATATAAAACTGTGCATTGCTTCGTAGTAGCAAGTGAAGCATGTAAATATCTTTCTTAACAGCAAGATAACAGCAGTGGTGGTAATAAATTAAAATTTCAAACGTAAACAACTCCGAAAGATATAAACGATCGTCGTCAGTCAGTCGTGCAGTAGTGTAGTAGCTTGTCCGTCTCTGCGCTCTGTCATTCAATCAAAATCTCACTTTTCGTCGGTGCTCCATATTTACATACTCCCCACCAATGGATCCACACATCAACGAGAGCACCGCCGAAGACGAGACCACGTTCAAGCTTTATGCAAATATTTTTTTGGTACATGCCTCTTCTATTTTGGCTCGGGGCTTAATATTTTTTTATAAAACGTTTTTCGTTTTTAGGCATCTATATCATCGAACTGTCCGAATACACACAACAATTAGGGCCGATTGTAATCTAAATGCAAGAAAACTCGATAACCGCCTATCTCTCCAAACGGTCTGACTGCCTTCAGAAAGAAAATTTTTTCAAACTGAATTGGAGCAGTAGAAAAAAAACGTTTTAATGAGGAAAAACGAAATGACGACAACGATCGAGTTGAAGGAAAAAATAAGGAAGAAAAAAATTTTCAGGTTTTTTCAGCACAGCCAAAAAAGCCTTACAGGTTAGATAGAATTACCTACTATTGATGCGGTACCTATTTATCCAAGGGCATTTTGATGGTGCACACACACACACAGTTCTCTCTGTCTACAATGGTGTGGCATGCCACCACCAACATTACCTAACTTTGCTATTTGCCCAGAACATAGCTATTCATGATCAAATGATCGTCATGACGGATCAGTAGAAAAGAAGTTAGAAAACTAGAAGCCGCTTGACTTTAATGAATGATCTGGATATTATGCAAAAATCTCGGTTTCCCTACAGTCAACATCTGCTGTTGATGATGATGCGTTGCCCTGTCGACATCTTTCGTCTTTATAACACCCAGTTTTTTTCCTTACAAGTAAGAGCTTTGTATAATACATTGTCTTACCAGAGAGCTCTGAGGGAGATGCAATAATATGCAATAAAAACGATAGAGACAATAATAATACGATATAAAAAATGTAAATTGCACACTTTATACCTACAACAGAGACAGAGAGGAACGAAAATTCCCGTGTATAATAAATTCAGAGTTTGAATGACGAAGAACGTTTTTAAAAAATATTTTAGTACTCCTCCTGCCTTCAAGACAAACACGCATCGTTTTATTTATCCTCAAAGATAGATATAGATAACTCATGTACACGTTAATGGTGTATTTCCCCGTTTATTGCGCAGTGTCAACTCCGCAAAACCTTCCTATAGCAGTCTACCTTGTGGTGGCGATTAAGGTTTTAACGATTTTCCTAGTTTCTTTACAAAGTTCACTTTACATTTGGTTTATGAATGTATTAAGGTGACGGTTATAACCAAGTTTAAGAGTTGATGTATCGTTGGTATAGGTACAACTTCCATTAAAAACTTGATGAATTGTAAATTATCATGATGTAGAGCTTATGCATGTCGCAGTCGTGGTGTGAGGAGTCGTTAGTGGTTACTAGTTTAGTAGGATGTTATATTAATTTTTTTTTGCTTAATCGACACTGTGCCGTGCAGCAGTTCAATAAAATTTATACCTCTTCTCGAATGGAGGAATGACGATGACCAGACTTATGACCACGCTACAGAGAAACAAATCATTTTTTACCGTGAGGAATGGCAATGGTCATAATAATAACAGACTGCAAACATCTAGTAAGCAATTATAATCAAAAACTGGCTATTACGCGGGAATCATTTTTACAGATGCGCGCTTTTACAGATGCTCTGAAGTATTTCTTGTGTTTCTGGCATGTGTGTAGTGTATAGAGAGGCAAGAAAAAATGTGCAATAGATCAATCAACGTTTTATTGCATCCTTTCGTGCATCTTGTATTATTGATCAGAGATTTTCTATTTTTAGTTTGTTTTGAGAAAAAATTAAAAAATTTAAAAAGTTTGAATACAAATTTCTGGGATAACTCTTTTATAATGTGAATTTTTAAAAAATATTCTGTATCATTGCATCTTCTCTTAATACTGTTATCACTTACCTCGTCATGTTATCTTACCGATTTATACAGTCATTTATATTATATTGGTAATTGCTATAGCGACTATTGGCCTTAAAATAATTTCTAGCACAGAACAATAATATCCTGAATCATGCATATAGCAGCAGTTCATTTTTGCTACTACTTTCTTCGCCAATGTAGAAATTATTCTACTCTTCTTATTCTATTTTTTGACAATATTATCATCATTACCATCATTACCATCATAACCAACATTCAATTCGTATCATCTTCCTCTTCGTGCTTCGTTCTGGTTCATTGATACAGATAACCACGGTGTAATCGCACGAAAAAGCAAAAAATCAGGTATTGTAAGATTTTTTGATTACAGGTAAATGCCCACAACAAACAGCGGCGCGGCGATCAGCTAGAAGGAAAAAATTGTTTCAAATAGCAAATCAGAGGAAAAAATATCACAGCAGCGAGAACACAAAAAATGTTCAGCAAAATCATAATAATCATGTTTGTCTGTGAACATTGCATTATTGTCGATTACTCTCTGACAAGTTTGCAGAACAAAAGGGGTTTCAAAAACCTCTTGGTCCTCTCAGTAAAAAACAAAAAGTTGTAAGATTACATAAAAACGTACGGGTAAATAGCCACTAGTCAAAAACACAAAAGAGTAAGTTTCAATGATGAAGGAGGAAGAAAAATACCGGCGAAAATACAGGTTTTTTTTACCTTTAAAATCAATTTTCGACTAGCAATCATCCAAAATTCCTTTCTTTTTTATTATTTTTTCTCTCTTTCTTTCTTGCTGGGACAAATAAATTTATTTGGTGGATGAAATTTGTAGAATCATAAAAAACTTCATCCATCCCTTTATATTCCACTAGAAACACAAATAATGTTAATTTTTCTCCAAGATCACTATCAAAAATTTGGTTCCATTCCAATGAAAGGCATCCGGACTAACACACAACCTTGAAAAACAACACTGTCATTTTGAGTAAATGTAGTCGCGTGTGGGGAAGCCCATTTTAAATCACCGACAACAGACATGAAAACCCCTTCGACAGTTGGTACACCACCACCGGGATTTGAAAACAATGGCTGGCAGTTTGTCGACTACTTACGACGACCCCATCGCGTACAAAACACCATCGCAATGAAAAAACCACACACATACACGGGCAGAATACCCAATAAATTCAAAAGCGCCTCCTGGTATGTGTCCTTTAGGCATGCGGGGGCATCCACCACTTTTCATCTCTCCACGTAACGTCTTCAGTCAGTCAGTTTATTTCTTTGAAAATGAAAAACGTTCACAAAATAACGTTACCACCGGTGCACATGACAGCGTGAATACACTTATGGTTTTGCATCTCTCTCTCTCTCTCTCTCTCCATCACCTTGCAAATCAACTACAGAAGAAGGATTTTTAATCCCGTCCCGTTGAGAAAAAACCAAAATGTTGTGAATTGTGAAATGAAACAAGATGATAGTAATCCATCCTGAAGAATTTTTTTGCGGAGGAGTCCACATAATCTTCGCCGAGAGAAGTAGTTACAGTTGTTTACTTCTTGACAGACTGGTTATACACTCGCACATACACGACGACGTATACATTAGGGTAAGGATACAATATCATTATCAACTTTTTTTCTGGTTTATATAGGTACGGTATGTTACACGTTACAACTTCGTTTCGTTTCTAAGACCTTGCCACGCCAGAACATCATTATATCATCATAGTCATCGTCATCATGATGATCGTCATTCCCCATCAGTAAAGGTAAGCTTCCCTGTTTTCGTCGTCGTCGTCGTCACTTTTTCTTCTGCTGGTTATTTGCCTTTTTAAAGTTACAAGGCTTGTTTACGCGTTTATTCAACTTGAAAGAAGGAACGACGTGGTTGAACAATACGAAGTTGCATTTTTTTCACCTGGTCAATCGTCTTTTTTTCCGACGTGGCATTTGACTATCAGCGTCCTCGTCATCAAGAAGCTTTGTAAAGCCCACCACAATGCCTAGTACTCCACGTAAGAATAGGAATCGGTAGAAAACATTTTACCGCAATAATAATGAATAAATAGTAATTGTAGAGATGGTGGTGGTGATGATGGCACTCTGGTGGTAAATAGTAAAGAAAAAGGAGGCAGCCAGCAAAACGCCACAGAGGAGCGAGAAAGAATTGCCAGGGTAATTATTTGACCTTCCCTCTTTTTCCCCAGCTTCTGCACACACTACATGAAGGCTTAACAATGATGAACACGCACAGAAGAAGAAAAATGGCTAGAAAAACTAGTAGTGGTAGTGGTTCAAATTCAAAAGAACAGACAAAATGACGGGATGATGGGATGACCCGCAAACAAATTACTGTGAAAAACGCAATGCAACATTGAATCCGTTGGCGCTGATTTCTCGGCGCGTCGAGGAATTTAATGATAATAGCGCCGTTCGTGCATGTCAATTCAACGCACCAATTTTGATTTGTAGTTTAAAAAAGAAGCAACATAGCAACAATCACAAACAATTGAAATTTTGAAATTCAATCAACGGCTTGAAACAACGAAACTATAGGAACAACTGCAAAATTCAATAAGGGCAAAAGTGACACTTCTCAGTAACTGCAACAGTTATACCATCAACACCGACGACGATCGGAATACTGGTGAGCACAGGGGAATAATAAGAATGGGAAATAGTGTTGATAGCACAAATGAATCAGGTCATTTCGGGTATAATTGACAGAAAAACGATGAGAACTTGTGAATGTAAAATAATGTAAATGGTGGGGAACAGGAAGTTCGTGCACAAAATTAGTGCTGTTGAAAATGTTTACCGTATTCTTGCTAGAAATATAGAAAAACGGTAAAAGATAACGAAAATGGGTGCTTTGGTGCTGTCTTCCCCAAATGATTTACTTTAAACATTTTTTTGCTGTGCTCCTGTCATTAGGAACAATACAACACAAATAGAATTTGAGTGCAGTGGTAACACTGAAAAATATAAATACAAATCGAAAGACAAAAAAAGGAACAAGAAAATAACGACGACTACATACAACATAGAATGGTCTGTTAATGGCTTCCCGGCATATATTTTTTTTCTTCCATAAAATATCACTACCACTTATAAAATGCCTTCAATAGTTACAACAATGCCATCATAATAATATTAACCGCTATATACCTACCCAATTTTCTGTGAACGCGGCCGTTGTAGAAAGCGTTTGTATGTGTGAGCGCATGTGAGATGCAATATTGTAAGTGCGTTTCACTTTGCCACTGCTCTACTGCTGCAGGTGAATATGAAATGTTATTTTTTCAATTTATCAGTTGTGTTGTTGTAGTCACCATCATCAGAATTCCTTTTCTTTTCTTATTTCAATTAAGCTCAACTACCGACTGATGATGACGATGATGATGAAGAAGCGCACAAAAGTGGCAACGCAATTAATCTGCCTGGTCTCCATAGAGAAACAATACAAAACAGCAGCGGAGAGAGAAACAAGTAGATATAAAAACAGGTAGTGTGTATGCAATTGCAAATTTCTTTTCTGCTGTGGCTGTCAATATGTTAATATGTACAACCGTTTTTGCGGTGGCACCCCACTGCCCCCCATGTTATTACGTTATCTTAATGGACATTCTTCACTTTGTTGAGGAGGTGGATGATGCAGCTGATGATGATTGGTAATAAAATGCGGTTGTTTTATAGTCCTTTCATCATCATCAACATAGCATTGTCATTAGCCCGCATCACTGACTCTCTCTCTCTTCCCCTTTCCCGCTCTCTCTGCATTCAGCCTGATTCAGCCTTTTCTCTTAATTCGCACTTTTTAGTTGAGTAATGATTTTTCCCATAAAATAAAATAATTACCTGTTCAGTACATTAATATACTCCACTCGAGTCTAGATTTTTAAGTCTTTTTTATGCAACCAGCAAAAGGAGAAGCAGGTGGATGTACACAAAAAGCAAACATAAAAATATAAAATTTAAATACTATTCTGGCGTGGGGGCTGCAAGCACCATCTGCTCAGGTCAGTCAGTTCGTAATGAAGTGGTCATACACTTCTTTTTAACCTGCTGTTGCTACTGATGACGATGGTGACTCAGAAAAAATAAAGAGGAAATGGTAGCCACACACAAAACGTAAATTTAATTTTCATAGATTTAAGTAAGACGGTAAGAGAAGTCTCATAAAACCTCACTCTATGCGTCTCCACTTAATTAATTGCGGTTACTTCTGTGGTTGGCATCCTTTTTATAGGATATCTCAGTGGTAGTCTACAATATATGTATGCATTACTTAATACAAAAAACTGTCTATGCCCCAAAGCTGAGCCCCGTATTCATACTGCGATTTGGTGAATTCAATCATTTTCGAAAGCTGTCTTTGTAAACCAAAAGTGCCTTTAATAATATTGTTTTTTAATTCATTGATCAGAAATGAGCATACTTGTGTACGTAAGTAACCTATTCAACTCCTATTTCATGGTCGATGCGATCTTCGATTACCTATACTTATTCAGTCATAGGGGGATGCGATAACAGTCTGCTCTGCCTGGTAACTTCGCTATAACATTTCTGGCTCTCTCAGTCAGTGGAGCATTGATAGGAACTTTGTATCTGGACAAATCTAAAATTATGTGATTAATTAATTAAAAAACTATGTTCCACCAGAAATTTAAAGAAAGACGTGCAGGTTTGCACTCCCATCAAATCAAATATATATGCTTTTACGAAATTAATATGTAAATATAAATATCCATTTTGCTTTATGCAATATTGAGTTTTTGAGTTGACTAGTCCCAATTTGCAGAAAATCATTACACGCAATTAAGTCATCATCAGTTCCCTACCACATCAACATACACTTCCATAGGTATTTACTTCAAATTTCAATGACACAAAGTCTAAGTGACATAGATGAATTTACTTGCTAGATATTGTCATAAATCATGTCATATATTATAAGCCACGTGAAAACTCATGCTAGTAATCAAAATAAAACACTGCTAAATAGTACCCCTTAAACTATGTGCAATTACTGTGTTCCTATCATTCCATTACAATTAAAATTTAAAGTAGCGAAGATGATTGCCATTTCCGTATAGTGTGTACTGTGCTCGCTACCACAAGTTCAACCAGCCAGCCGACTCTCCATAATAAAGTAAGAACGTGATAAAAAAATACATTACGTATGCGAGAATTCAATTCATCCCCATTAAACCGCCAATCATGCTACTTTAATCTCCAGCAATTCTCCTTGTCCTTTTACACATCTTATTTTACACACAACAAAACTCATCATAGGTAGGAGAGTTGCAATTTTGCAAATTAATTTTTTTTCTAGATCATCCCATTAATACTTCATCATCATACAACAACATGGCAATTGAATTGGCTACTTGATTCGTTTTTATGTATTCATTTTTTTACATTGTTGTTGCCCTTGAAGCTAGTGTGCTGGTGTGGTTCTGTATAAAGTTTATTGAAAACTACTGTTGCAGAAACAACCACTTTTGGTATGTAGTACGGAATACATGCATATACACAAACACATTCAGACAGATAGAGAGATAGTTCACTTGATCGAGGGACATTCATCATTTACGTAGTATCATGTTATTTTTTCCGACAACTTCTACTTGTGTTTGACGTGGCGAGCACATTGTCAGGGTCAAAGTATTTTTATTTGCCCGTTTGAATTATGTGTACATGTAACTTGGTAGCACTCGCATATAGCTACATTTTTCTCATCACTCTTTTTGGTCGTTTGTTTCTCTGGCTATTATGGCAATTGAATTGGTGGAGAGAGAGAGAGAGAGGGAGAGAAATGGACATGGTCATGAATCAACTTAGCATCCCTCATCAACCCCGGTGCAAACACAATTACATCTTTTTAAAGAAGCAGCTGTCATGTCAAGTTTGCTCAAAGTCAAAAGTTTTGACGACGACGACGACCGTGTCGACTAGAAGAGGAGGATTGTTTTATTGCGAAATGCATTTTTTTCTCGTTTTGTGTGTATGTGGATTTCTAGTTGAATAACCAACAGTACACTTTTTAGGTATATTCGAGGGGGTGAAGCCAGATAATCAAGACGATAAGCAATACCGTCAATACTATCAGACATCTCTCTCTCTCTCTGTAAAAATCCCAAATCCTTTTCCTGTTCTTTCTTTACATCTCACAGCGTAGTACTGAGCGTTTCTAACTGATTGTGAGTTTTTCTGGCATGGCCTTTCAAAGTTTTTTGCCTGCCTTCATGCTTCTCATGCTAATTATGCACCCCTTTGAGAATAATTGGAAAGGTACCTAGTATAAAATACGTGGAACCACCGTAAAAGTTTTAACAACAGGTTCCGTTTTTTACGCCAGGAAAATTACAGAGAGACCTTACATCACTCCTAAATGTTAATTTGAAGTTGTGTGCCTATAATTTAAGAACAGTTTTTAGTTCTTATTTTCATTCCAGCAGTCCTCAGTTCCTGATGGATATAAACACCACCTTTTGTTTCCAATTTCATTAATCTCACTATTGACAACCGGCTTCAAATAGAAATTTTACGGTACCCTGTTGCTGTATCTGCGTGTAAATGAGAAAAATGAGGAATATGTATACGGACACGTATATGTTGCCTATTTAATGATGATGATGATGGTGTAGCAGTGCAAGAACAGGATAAAGGTTATCTATTTACCGCAACCTTTAGCCAACAACCAAGGTCATCATCAGCATCATCAACATCATCATCTTCACTACCTTCTCTCCTCCAATCCACTCTCCACTTGAGATTATCTAGTCATTCATGTCTGTCTATTCATTCCTATACATTACACACTCGTTGTCTTGCTGTTTTTAGCTTTTTCAAGCGAGAGCCACACAGAGACAAGCTACTAAAAAGACAAACAGCAAATGTTGCTAAAAAAATTCCGAGTACTGCAAACGAGCAAGAGGATTAATGATGAGACGAGAAGGATTATGCTTTTTTGATGATGATCAAGTCGTCGCAGTCGTGTGCAATGCATACAAAGCAGGGCTATTTTGCGCACACGACGACAACGACTACAACGACGACGTTGAAAAACAACCTCAAAGTATGTACACGATCAAAAATAAAGATAGACTGAAGATGAAGCAGTGAGAAATTTGCCAAATAAAAATAGTCATCTTCATCTTAAAGATATCAAATCAGCGGCGAAATAACCATTTTTTTT
>JAHZNB010003343.1:0-18849 GCA_027744295.1 Callyntrura guangdongensis
CAACACTAACCATTTCTTTTTGGTGCCGCTCTGCTGCTACCTACAAAATATTGGTTTCGAATTTCGAGTACAATGACAGTAAGACGAATTTCTGACAAAGGGATCTGATTACGATTAGTTTTTAATTAAACCTTCTAAAAGTAATGCTATGCAGCAATATTCTGCAGCATGCCATTATATATAAGCCTTATTGTGAAACAAAAAACCGTAACCCCGTGAAAAAACCTTTTCTGTAACTAACTCTAACTTTCAACTCTCGTACTTGAAATCGTATTTAATTTTCCAGATGAGGCTTTACATTAAACTTTTACTCTGCTACTCATGATATGCATAATGATTTACACAATACCTTTGTCCACTGATAACTTTATTTAATTTTTATTTTAGACTGCATCCTCTAATATCAAATGTAATACTGCATACATAAAACTAACAATGTATGCACACACACATTGAATTATCTCGTCTTCTTATACACATAGTTGTATTGCCGTCTTGCATTAAATTAAATTTCTTACGGCTTGTCTGTGACTTTCACTCACTATACTCGCTTCTTGTTATTTTTTCATTGAGTAAAGACATGAAATAAGACAATGATTTTCCTGTCGTTTTTTAAATCCTACATCTAACCAACTCTGAATGAAAAGACATGCAACTGGATTTTATCTGTGAAGTCGATGTACGTAATACGTACGTATACATACACTACGAAACGTACCTTTCTTGTAGGTAAATAAAAATAACTTCAGCACGACGATCAACAACATCTAAAGAGTTGTTAGAATCAGTATAACGGTGCAACTATTCTGGCTTCAAAATATAGTCAAGTAAACAACCTCCCCAGACGCCAACCATGAACGACACTTTCCCTTCCCTTTCGCCAACGAATCCAACCCACGTCAGTAAAGGAGCAATAGTTATGTATACTGGTTGTTTGTGATGATTATGATGATGATATTGATGATCATCAAAAATGTCGTTTATATACATAGGCAATTTAATCTATAATATTAGCAGCTCACCACCGTCATCCTGTTCTTGCTCACAGGTTGATTATGATGTTACGATCCTTTGCAGGAAACATGGCTTTTATTTTTGAGAAAATAAGTTTTTCCTTTCTGGTGTATAGAGAGATATCCGTAGGATTTCGTTTAATTGTAAGATGAACCCATGCTTGGTATTTATTTTTGGTATACGAGAATCGTAAAACGCTGTCCTTTTTTTTATTGTGGGACCATCTTTTTCCTTAGCACACTACTTAAATGTGTTTGCAGCGCGAAGTACTACATATTTCTCGAGTGGCTGGAATTGGATCTACAAGTGGAAAATGAAACCTTCTCCAAGAAATAAAATCACATTGCATCATTATTGGAAAATCTGATGGTGGACAGACAAGCAATTTTATCTGATATGTCAAATCGCTGTTTTCATTCCTTGTCGTAATGTACTACATATACCTCCTTCTCCTTCTATGTCCTTACTAGAAGAAGGTATATGTAGTCATGTGTAAAAACGTTTTCATCATAGTTCTTTCACCGGTTTTTACGGTGGAAAAATAGCCTTGAAACACTTCAAATGCTGATAATTGTGCGTTTGGTCGACTTTATTCTAGACATCGTTCTAAATATAACTAATATTAAAGCGCATGAGAACAAAGAGTTTATTGAAGTTCCCAGAACAGCTTCATATTAATTTAAATATTATTTTGACATTGGAAAGATGTGGTTTGGTCAATCCATACTCTCGGTTATAAACCAGAAGATGGAAGAAGCGTAGAAATGCAAAAAATGAATAATGAAAATATTCAGTACATTTGGAGTTTCGTCTAATCTTCATATTCTAAGGAAATCAAACATCAATTGCTAAAGGAAATCGACTGCGGAGCTTTTCAGCACAGCAACCTGCATACATATCATCCGAAACGTATGTTCTTGGAATATAAAATAATGTTTTAAATAAAAAACCATTACATATTTACTAATATGCCTGTATTTTGGGAAATATCTTTTAAAATAAATGCTTGCCCATATGGGTGATGGGTATTTGCATGCTTTCTATTCCAATTAAGATAATTTAAAAAGCAATAATAAAATATAGCAGTAATCTAACCGTTCTTAAAACGACCTCGATAAAAGAAAACTTACAGCTTATAAATTGTTCAGAAATCCACATTATTAGTGGACTTTCGTAGCATATGTTTCTGAAATTCTTAACTTTATTCGTTTGGTTGCTGGTGTCTAAAGTAGGTCATTTTAATATATCATCATTTTTTTGCTACTGTTCATTATAAATGTCAAAGGATCCTTTTTAAATTAATTTATACGTTGAGTTTTGAGTTGAATTGAAAATATACTTTCAAGACACTCTATTAGAATTTCAACCCTTTTTTCGTGACACGCATCGATGAAATGAAAACGTTGGCTGATTTCTTTTCTAATGCCCAATATAGTGATAAAGAAATAGAGAGGGAGAGAGAGAGATGTCATACATGAAGGGTGGGTGGTTGTTCCGGTGCTACTATGAGAAAGATGAATAGGATTCGTGTATGGTTTTCGGTTTGTACGACGACTACCAAATAAAAACTAGTATTAAATTACATGACATTACATTATACTTCAAGTTACGTGAGTAAACTACTGTGCACCAGTAAAAACAATTGAGATACATTACCCCAACCCGTTTTCAGAAAGCAATCACATATACTTATGTTTTCTTATTACCAATACCCAGAACACATGCCTTTGTGTCATGTATTTTCATAAAAAACGCTTTTCCGTCTGTGTTTTCCGTATACACTTACACTTGTACTCCGACAAAAAAATGTTAGTTTTTCTTGTATATAATATATCGGAAAACAGAAAAGAAAGTTGTACAGAATCCCGAAAAGGAGATCAGAAGTGCACTAAAATGACAAGAAACAGAAAATCAGAACGTTCTTGGCATGCCAAAGTGGAGGCACGTTGGTTCACTACGTCTTTTTCGTGAGTAGATCAAATACATTTGGCTAAAACATACCTCTAAACACACAAATGTGTCTGTTCCTTTCCGTACACATACACACACTACACACACATACCAAGGATATAAAGAGACACGTAAATACCTTGAATACTTGACACAAAGCGAGAATAAAGCTTAAGCTCATGGCGTGTGTATTAAAAAGAAGAAACGGTGTTATCAAAACTATTTTCGTTTTCAATACCGTGCGGATAAAGCTTTCACTACATATCCCCTTCTCTCTCGGCTCCTGTTTATCGGCTTGTTGCTTCTTGTTTCACACAGGAACTGGAAAAGTAATGACGACGCCAAACACTGGAGACATGCCAGGAAACAGTGGTGTAGGTGCTTGCACGCAAAACCATATATTAAGAGTATGACGTCCCTTTTGTCTTTTGACAAATATTTTCACCAAAACCACCAAGAAAGGCAATGGGTTGCGTTTTTTGTGACTGCTTTTGTTACATTCCGCAACAGTTTTACTTTCCTATTTTGAGGGCGTCCCTATCGTAGCTTTGTATTATGTACCTCTTTCAAGTTTCAGCAAGAGAGACACGAATTCCTTTGGTAGTTCTCAACTAAAATGGCAAAAAGTCAACAAGATGAGAAAATACCACGACAAAATAACCGAGGGATAATAAGTATGTATGTGTCTAACAAGGATACGCTGTAAACTTTGCCTATCTGGAGAATGGGGTAAAAAGGTGGTGATTCTGGCAGAATAAAGAGAGCTTTGTGCAACTGTATTCCGCTGAATCAGGTGTAAATCAATCTATTCATGAAATAACAAAGCTGTACAATATAGACAACCGTTTCTTGTCAGATTCTTGCCCAATAAAAGGGATATGTCATTATTACTCATTTTATTACTGCCAAACATTGGGAAGCTTTTGGTGTGTGTTGGAGACTTGGAGATATGGCCTGATGTAAGTTAGAATAGATTGTCACGCTGAAATTTGAGTAAAAACTCATTTTTGTATTTCGCGTCTTATATTTTCCTCTAAGTATTTCCAATAAATATGAATGTACAAATGTTAAAGTCATTTAAAATACTATAATAGTGTAATAATTAGATATTTTACCTTGTTTCTGAATGTACTGATAATGAATGACTAGCCCAATAACAAATAAGATGAATGAAAATTAATTTTACCTAGGTATATTATTACGTCGTCGACGATGGAAGTTGCTACCAATTATATAGCAGAAAATCTGCAAATTTTATGATACTTGGTACACCTCAACATATACATAGATTCGGAATCTTACCCTTTCAACCACTTTTGTCAAAAAGGCGAAAACTATCCGGTTTTGATAGATTTAAATAATAGGCGTGAGATTGTAATTTTGTTGTTTAGAAATGTTTAGTTCACACTCATTTAAAGGAACAAACATTAACCATTGCATTGCATTACTTGCATAATATTATTACTGTGTAAAAATCCAAATATTTTCCCCTCACTTTTGTATAATTACATTTTGTACTTTTTTGTTTTTCATACCCCACTTTCTTATATAACCCAGTCATGTACTACATATACGTATGTCATATCTATACATTCATGGATGAAAATGATGATATGTACTGCATATAGCCGTTTTTCCCTGTGATTGATATGTATTTTCTCCGTTTTTCACACTGCCTCAATACTTTTGTGCACTTTTATATCTAAATAAGCTGTAGTTTGGTTCTCTACATAAGTTTTTTATAAGGTTGTGTGCTCTTACAAAGTCACGAAGGAGGGATAAAAGTAGAAAATTAAATGCAAGAGCATTTCTTTATTTCCAATTTATATAAAGTATTTTACGGACTCCAACGTACATACGAGCACACTCTTACTCTCGCCAGGGAAATATATTTTGAGTGTATCACATTTTAATGACTGCTTTTCATACAAGGGAGAAAACGTTCGTGCAGGTGCGTCAAAACTCTCCTCGGTGTTGAATCTGCTCACAATCTTTGCAGAATATAAGTACATACTCAAATGGAAGAAAAACATTACGGTTGCACACAACAGGTAAAAAGAAACGTTACATCCAGCTAAATTTGCTAGATTACAAACACTGGTATATTGGCTGTTGTATGTTGTATGTGCATTGTGCTATATATCAAGCCCTCTGGTAAACATACCCATCTCTCAGAGATTTAATAGCTCCTCCTGCACCTTGGTGAATGCTTTAGCAGAGAAGTTGTAAAAGTGATTATGTTTTTACTACAATATTTTTCTGATTAGCGTCCATATATTACACAGAAGCTACAAAGTATATTTAGGGGTTGTTTTTAGTGTTTGCAAAAAATGGTCTTCTATACGCAGCAGTAATAGTGGTAGTGGGAACTAGTGTGAATGTTGAGATGTATTTTCACTTCACACTGGTAAATTGGCACGCCGTCTTTATCATGAATTCTTACTAGTGTTTAAGCACTTAATGCAAAGCAAACGGTTTCATTTTCATTCTAATAAGAAGCTCTTCTCATATGGAGATCACAGCTACTAGAAATTCGTAGTTACTTTCTCCCAAAGCATATATGCTCACATAAAACTAATATTATGTATATTATATTTTTATTTTCTTAAAATCCAAGTTTCCCAAAATACCAAGCTCAAGTTTGATAAGATCCCTGATGTTGAGCAGTGTCAGTTTTTATGTTCCCTTTCCATGTAAGTCCAATTCCCTGGGAGATTCCCTTTCTATTTCATCTTGATCGTCTTTCAAGGAGAACACAACTTGCTTGTTTCTTGTACAATGCATCTATGTGTGTTGCTATCAACGCTGCAGCCACTTTCTCCTACCTACTTCTTCACAAACTATTCATACAGAAAGCAGCCTGGTCGCCAAAATAATAAGCACTGCATTTAGTACTTTGTCTTGTGTGCGTACCTAGTTTGCTTGTCTTCTGCCTTTTTTGTGCCCTATGTACTTGTCTGTTTCTTTGATATAACCATAAACTATCTTCCTTTGTCATGCTCGCCCACATGATGACTGAACTCGAATGCTTTATAAATATAAAAAATATTGTAACTAGTTGGCTGCATGTAATTCACATTCTATTTACGTGTTTCGGTTATGGATGTCGAGTTAGTCATAGTTTCCCTATAGAATGGTAATGCTTTCCTGTGTATGCACATATCTCACAGGTCGGTTAGCTATATGCTTCAAACATTTTTGTGTATGAATATCTAGTTTGTACATCAAACCAGTTGCTTTCACTTCTGGCTCCTGTTGCTGCCGTTGCTTATCGTTGTACATAGATGCGTGCCTTGTGCGATATGTTCTCTCTTTTTTTCTTGTCTTCCTTGCCGAGTTAGCAAGAAGGAAATGAACTAATCCAAGATGGAAACAGTTTTTACGGCAACTAAGAAAGAAAGAAAAGAAAAATAGAAAAACGAAGTTGAAGCTGCGAGTGTGTACAGTTGTATCTGTATATAATATAATAATAATAATAATGTAGATATACTGTCGTATTATGAATGCATATTACTCGGAACATACCAGCCGCGAAGCTATTTCGTATATATTTTATTTCGAATACACAACAGCGGCAGCAGCCTACGTTACATTTACGAGATGAACATGCAGTTATTTGCGTATGAACATATTCTTTACCACTTTACCCATCTTTTGTACAAAAGTCGACTCTATAAATGTTTTTCGGGAAAAATCACGAGGGACTATGACGCTATTGTGTGTTTCTGCATGCTTTTCTTATCCCAATAGTCTGTACACATAACGTTATAGGTATGATTGTTAGAAACTTTATCTACCCACCACCAGTTAGTTGTACCATTCATGGTGAGGGTGGTGATGATGATGACGATGATGGCATACATGATACATGACGGTTGTCTCCATCTTCTTCTCAATGTGTAACGTCATGTGCTAAAGAAACTTCTCGCAAAAGGCCACATGCATTGAATTTTTCACTAGTCATAATTTGTATTCATCCAAAAGAAAAACGGATATTGCTTCTACATGTCTGGATTTACTCTCTCCTCTCATCTTTTGTTCCTACTTACAGCAAAGAAGCTCACAAGCTGTGAAAGCCTGAAACTTTTCCCTGTGTACTTATGTGTGTACAGCAGCAGAGAATGCGGTGTGACTAAAATAGTACCTTTTTACCATCCAATTGCTGATGAATGGTATATTCTTTAAAAGAAATAATACATCAACATGTAATATTCTTGTGTTTCGTTGCCAGTGATCAAAAACCTATAAAAGAGCAGTACTGAAACAGTATTTTTTGGACTCGAATCAAACACAAAATTCAAAACATGAGTATTACACAGCAAGAAATTTAAAACGAAATGGAAGTGAGTTCGTGATGTTCATATCGTCTAATTCGTACATATCGTGCTGTCTTTCGTCATGTCTATATACCAGCAGCAATAGGAGTAATGATAGATAACAGGAAGTGTATGGGAGGGGGAGACAGGGCAATTACATATTATGACGACGATGATGATTCCTTGAGCAAAGAAGAGGAGGAAATACGGGTATTACATTTTAAATAATCCTTCAATTCCTCAGAGATTTTTTTCTGGTGAAAGACAGCTTTCGTTCGTCATCTATGAATATAAATTCAACAGGGAAAGCTTCTTGCGCGCATACGTTTACTTGGTGGTAAAACGTCTTTCTTGCAAAGCAACCCACTACATAAACTCAATTTTAATTCTTCTTATTATGTAAATGTAACTTTTAGTCAGAGTACGTAGAAAGCAGGAAAGTATAATGTACTATGTACTCCATGGAAAGTATTTTACTGCTGCTGGCGCTGAGATGTGAGTGTATGAGTGACTGACTCGCGGAGGGCGAGAGAAAGAGCACCAATGTTGCTGCTGCTACAACAGAAAAGCTAGCATCTCATTTCCTGGATGGAAAGCGAAGGCCAATCCATCCACCATCTTTTGCCCTTAATTGTTTACATCATTTAATCATGTCTGTCAACTGTCAACTAAACAATGTTGCTACTACGAAAGGTCCTGTCATTTAATTTCTAGCGTTGAAGTGTCAATCATACTTATTACTGTATACTAGGCTGTACACACGAGTAATAAATTTGTCGTCTCTGGCTTGGCTTATTCCACCAACAGTATTTCTATTATTTTCTAAACAGAACGAATTTCATTTCCGTGATCGTGACACAAGCACCTGGATAAATGCTTGGGCAAGAGGTCTTTCAAACCAGAAACTAATTAGTTGAAAAATTGGTTAATCGATGTTTTAGATAAAAGAGAAAGCGTATAACTAATAAAATATTGGAATAGTCATCTATGTAAAAACATTTCATCAAATCCTGATACCCGTATTAAGTTCATACTTTATTTGGCAATATATTAACAATTCATTGGATTTCCAAATGAGCGTTTCAACATTATATGCATGTATATTGACATCAAAAGGGTGTCAAGAGTACTTGATGAAAAACCTCAACTCAAACACTTGTTTATCACCGCATTCTATACGTAAAAGCCATATAGCAAGCCAGTATAAGTGTACAAGACAAATGGATGAGATATCTATGTATAGGTTTACAATATAGAAGAGTGACTAAAAGATTTGTTTGAAATCAGTTGTGTTTCACCTTTATCAGTCTGTATACCATATTATGGCTCATAATCTGTGGCATAAGTACCACCTTACATTGACAGCTAAATAAACGCTTCACATTTTACCAAGTATACTTACAAATGTGAAGTAGTAGTAGAAAAAGTAGTAGCGAAAAATGGTATGGTAATTAAAATATTTAGCTTAAGATCATCGTCATGTGGATTACGTTTTGAACACAAACAACCAATATTTGTTATGAGTCATATAAATGTGCAGAGTGCAGTATTAACTTAGCTTAAAAGGCTAAGTTAATGGTGGAGCTACAACTCCAACACGAGATATACAACTTGTATGTTAGGCATTTGTTATTGAATGTTCTCATAAAGTAAAAAAATACTACCAATCTGATTCGATGATGAATATCTTTTTGTGTCAAAATGCCTGACCATGTGCAGCGTATGAGCTACAACCAAATTGGAAAGTCAAGCTGATTTTTTAAAACTTTCATTCATTTTTTTTCTCAGCGGACTTTAGCTCTACATTTTGATCAGAACTCATTGTATCTCCGACAGTGTTCGGTTGCTCAGTTCTCCTTGCCACGCAGAAGATTAAGTCATGAAATATTCCAGCCACTACACTCACAGTGGACACATATGGCACACAAACAATATCTGGGCATTCATATGTATATGATGTATACCAACAAAAAAGTCAAAAGAAGAATTTCCTTGTACCCTTCCAAGTATTTTCAGTCAAGTCCCATCATCATCTCTTGTTCCCAACACAAAAATATGTCAACTTATGCATAATTTAAGTCACATGTTCCAACAACGTAAGACTCTTTCATTGCTGATGAATTTTTTCTTTGTCCATATAGGTATACTTTTTCCGCCAGAATAAAATTCAATTCATCCCTTTCCCAGCTAGGTATTTTATGCACGCTTTAGTATACACTATTTGATATCATGTCTTTCCTGAGGTAACTCCTTAAATTCGCTGCTCTCATACGAACATACATAGATGCGCCGTTGTCAAAAAAACCTTGTACGTGATGATGTACTGTACCTAATTCAAAGTATGTATGTAAACCACTATGTCAATGTGCTTATGTATAGGTTTTCTTCTCGTCAGTGTATAGAATCTGCTATATTTGCTAATATATTAGCTTATTTTCGAAATTATATCATGTTTCCCAAGTATATAGCTATTATGCTATTTTATGTGCATGACGGGAATAATGTACAAAACCCACACCGTGAAGTGAAGGCAGATGCTTCATTGACATCATCAAACTGTCGTCGTAATCCACTCAACCCATTACCACTTTTCCCATATGAATTTGCACTTCTTTTTTTATCCGTCACACAACCTCACTAATGGGAACATTAAGTGATAGCACGAATATTATTATAAAATATGAATACTTAACCATATCACTTATTGGTATATACAGATAAAAGATATATACGCATTGTATGTAAAATGTACATGTCATTAGATTACATGTAAAATGTACTGTCATAATCATAATCATATTCACAGTATCGTGCTTCATTGTCATAATATCTTTCGTTCTTGCTTACATCATTTCATCATCGTTGGTGATGGTGTTGGTGTGTATCGTCTCGTCATCGTCACTTTTCTCCTTAAAAGCTGTGCACTGTGCGCACCTTATACACAGACATTACCTAAATCGTGAAGCTTTTGTTTATGGGCAAACAGAGGGAAGGGGGATTCGTCAGCATTGAATGTGTTTTGGAAACCATCAACTTTCCACAATCCTCACAGACACACACAGACAGGCTACATAACTATGAGCTATCGCTATCTAGCAAAGCTCGCTCTTTGTTGATTGAATCAGCAATTATGAGTTTTGTGAAAAGTGAGTGTTGGTGACAGGGCGATCGAGCTGTTTGAGTTGCTCTCTAGATCACTATCATTGTCATCATTCCAATTGAACTTGGTCTTACTTTCCCCGCAACTTTGCGCCTACAATGTTATATTGTTTTCAATAAACAACGACTGTAACCTAACTTCCCCTTTCGCTCCTCCGTATGCAATAACCAACCAAACTGATAATATAACGTTGTATATTATCGCATATACTGTCGAAAGATAACAACATGATCCAGATCCCGATCATAATAATAAAGTCAGTTTCTATAACCCAAGCGAACGTGATAATAAAAATGCATTTCGTCGGAGTTTTATTGTAATGTGTACTTAAGTTTCCTCGTAATGATCGCGTTAATATAAATATCCTGTCATTCAAATTCACCATCATGCATGCGTAAAGCGTCAGCTCACACTCACACTCAACGTATTGGTTTTAATATTACAAGCTTTCACGTTTTACTGCCTTATCCTATCCCATTAGAATTACCACCACTGCTACGGCTGAAACTACCATCATAATATATAGATCCACCACAACCTTCATGCATTATGTCTAATAAGTACACCAAAACGAGCATGCAATGAAACATGAATAATATTGCATGGTATAATCACAGCATGGAAAGTAGTAAAGCAATAATAATACGCCAAAAAAACGACGTGTGTGTGTTGCGTTTTCCCTGATCTTGCAATCACCACCATGCTAATAGGGAGTCACATTATATATATTACGGTGGTTATACCCTGTAAAGTGTTTAGAGAGTATATTAGTGCTCGTTCCAAGCGTGAAACGGATCAGAGGTATGCATAAATATTATACAAATACGCGTACTTTCTCTCTGTGCTTACCAAGATTTAACAATGCATGCATAATTCCATAATACATGTGGATGTGGAACATCTCTTGAAAGTGGGGTAATATGTTTATAGTCGATATATATGTAGTATAGATATGATTTACTTAATGGTAACGTTTAAGTAAATTCGTAGTCAAACTACACTCCGGGATTCACCCGATTACCGTGTTTGTGTATTTGTTATTTGAGAGCGGTTACGGGTCCAATAAAATGAAAGTTTGGCGCACGGGTGATTACTATTATTATAGAAGCAAGTTTTGTCTCCCGTGGTTTAATACATAAGGAGAGTAAACTAGAGCGAATATGATGGATACGAAACGTATTATTTGCATAATTTCAAGAAACATTAATAAATAGGAAGAAAGTTGCAGTGATCCGTAAGAAATGGGGCGAAATTAAACATGGGTTGCTTCTGTATTTGCACACTCGGAGCGGCGATGGGATGCTGATAAAATATTCTTCATTTGTTGGCATGAGTGAACTTGATAACGGATTGTAGTCTGAAAGTCAAAAAACTAAAGGAATGCCAGCTAGGATGCAGAAATGTGAAAGTCGTACAAATATTGAAGTAAATTATAACAAATTTTACAGAATAAAACTATACTTTGTTGGCATCTTCTTTTTCGGTATGAATGAAGCTATTTTTTGCGTACTGTTTTACTATTCAATAAATGGTGGTATAAACGAGTGAATGAAAGTTATCAGACAGATATTCAGAAAACAACGTAACAGGAGAATCTCATGTTTTGATGCAATCATTTGTTTTCAAGAGGATTTAACTGTTTGTTCATTACAAACTACATTGGAACCCCTTGCACTGGTAGTAGTAAAAATTGTAGAGGAATAAAATGTTATCTTGTCTTACTGTTTGGTACAAAAAACGCCGTCAAACTTGAGAAAAGCAAGAAAGTAGCCATTTGAAGAAAATATTACCAAGTATTACGGCTACCTCACCACCGTCTTTTGATTCGCTCTCCTAAATTAGCTACATTTTTATGCTATGGACGAATATATGTATAAACACACTAAAGTAATTACAAATTACTAATTATCGTACAAAATAAATTTTTTAAATACATTTGAAGATTTCTCTTGTTAATTTGTAATTATTTTCAATCAAACTAGTGTTCGAATGACTGACTTTTTTCGTAGCAAAAATCTCATAAAAACAATTTGCATCTTACAGTACTGAAAACTAAACTTGACAATATATTATGCAATAAGCAATGAATTAATAAGTTAGAATTACCAGGTGAAAGTAAATACCGTTTTAGCATGGTATCACATTACCCCACCACTATATAAGACACTGTCTATGTGAAATAAGAGTAAAGTATCAATCAAAACATACAGACAGACAAACTCAGGCTCTCAGAGAATAAAAACAAGTACAGCTACTGAGATCTTTAAGTTTTCACACGTGTCTGTCTGTATAATCTGTCGCAATGCATGCATATTCATGAGTGACCCAGAATATCTCAAGTTACTATTTACTCAATTCGTAACTTCATATAACCAAACCAAACATTAATGCTTACATATTCAAGATAGTAATGACTAATAACGTATGAAACGTATTGCTACATTCTACAATTATTTTTTCCTGGTAATGTGTCACGTGTACTATTATTTTCATCTGGAAATAAGTCTAGAACCCAGTAATAATTCAGAGAAAGTCAATAGATATATCAAGTATTTCACCAAAAATTTTACATTGAGACGAATCCATAAACTTTCTAAAATAAGTAAGTTAGAATTTCTCAAGGTTTCGAAACCTTCCGGAATAAAATCATTCAATAACAAAACTACTTAATCCTCATCCACTGGCAGCTACGCATATTTGGTTTTTGGTCAACTTTATCTAAACGCTATGATTTTCTTGCTTGCGTCTTGTAACCAAATTCCTTTATAAGAAATCAAAGTGAAGAAAATTAGCTAAATATCTTCTTACCTAGCTGTTACGCACGAAGGTATTTTTCTTGTTGAGTTTCGGAAATTGCAAGTAATGACAAAAAAGAGCAACCACAGTGAACCAAATAGGCAATATAAAACTACTGTTGCACAAGGATGTTCCTCTACAGCGCAATAAATCTTGACATTATACTTAATACGCCACAGCCTTGCACAAAAATAAGCATACATGCATTTTGTCATCAAAGTGTGTATAGGATTTGCTAAAGGACGCAAACACTTACGCCAATTCTATTGCTTATATGTATATATCCGGTATTCGAGTGCCGTTTACTCTTAACGCGTTTTTACCTCTTCCCCAATAATAACCCTCCTTGAGTGGAACGATGATGGTGTTTATTTTTGCGTTGTACATCATCATATAATATGAGGGATATGTATTTACATTGTAATCTCGTCAACTCAAATGTGAACAACATTGACGTTGCGAAATACACCCACTATTACCATTGTCGTGTTATTTCTTTAATATTTTACAGACTCGTCGATCGGCATTGTTGCTTCATCTGCAAACTAGTGCACACACACATAGCTTTCATGTTTTGTCAATATATATATAACATTTTGTGTGTATTGCTGATGATGAAGCTATGTTCAACATCAACATACGCGGTGAGCAGACAAAACCGCATCAAAAACCGGGCAAAGTCTTTCACTTCACATACAAATAGGCTCTTAATGTCATTGCTGGCATGCATGTATGAATGTAATATGTGCAAAACATGTTGCGTCATAAACACCACCATGTAGTAAAGCTAAAGGTTTGTGCTTCTGATGGGCTTTTCCCTTGTGCCATGTGTATTCCTCCTTCTTTCACCACCAGTTACTTTTTAAATTATTCATTGTACAACAAAATATATAATTCCTGTTTAGTGGGTGATGTGTCGCCCCCGTCTATATAACTGAAGAGGAAAATGGAGAAAAGCAGTGTATGCAATGTGTTGCGTCTGCTTTCAACAATATGCATCTTATAAAATGTGATTCTCTCTTACTGCTGCTGCTGCTGATGGTTGTTTGCTAAGCTGAAACAACTTGTGTATAATGATGTGTTAGTTGTACTGGTACCAGTACCACCATCAGAACACGAGTAATAATAACACTGTGTCGTAAAACGACTGTGTTACTACTACCACCATTCAACCACCATGCCACCACCACTGACTTGCCACTTTATGTTTTTTTTTCTTTTTCTCCATAAAATGTACTTTCTACTTTTCAATCAAACGCTGCTGCCTTCCCCGGAATATAAACAGGCACAGCAGCAAAACCGACACAGAGAAAGAGAGTTTTTCTTCCTTGTCTCACCCTATCTCGCATGTTAAAGTAGATTTAGTACCTCAATGCATATAAAAGGGGGTATATAGGTGGCCATAAACCATCGCCGTTTCTCTATTCTCCTTTTGCGTTGTCTGCTAATAATAATATGCCGAGGCTTGCTTTTTCCTTACATCCTCTTTTCCAATTTTTTGCTTGTTGCTTCTTGTTGCTACTTCAGTGCTACTATTTTGCTTAGAGCAGGACAACAGAGGAGCATGACGATATGATGATGATGATGCCATGTCAGAACCAAGGAGTCTCTCGTACATACATGGGGAACATGAGTAGTAAAATATACACTGTTCCGTGGAAAAAGTTGTAGAATGCTCTTTTTTCATGTTCTGGTCTTCTTCTCTCCTCTGCGCCTTTCCCCCTTGCCTCTTGCTAATACTTTTCTAGCACCATCATCGCTACTGCAACAACGGCCACACTGACTAAACTGCGAGGCTCTTTCTCGTGTAACCTCCAGCTTCCTACTTGCCAAGTGTTCAGTAAGTTGTGCCAGACTTCTTGTACAACACATGCAAAACTCCTTTTTATCATTTTTTGTTTCATTCCGTTTTCTCCAGCTCGACAATCAACAGGAAAGTCAGTACTGTGCCAGTTTGCTTGTAGTCCTCAACAAGTTATCAGGATAAAGGTGCAAACCCGTAATTTGAAAAGTGCTTCCTACATACTTTCTGACCAGTTTGTGTGTCTACCTTTGACAGAAACACATTTTCCTGTCTTTGTAGGATCATTAAAGTAATACACATGCATTTTTACTTGAAAAGTAAAAGTTTGAAGAACTGTACCATACATTTTGGCACCAGTGACAATGACGTGTTTTGTAAAGACAGCGGCTTTGTAGAATCAACAGTTCTGTACTCGAAACGTAAGTATTTTTCTACATTACGTCGTATGTAGATACTAGATCGGCTTACGCACAAGAATATAAAATTGCGCGACAACACAAACATTATCTGTCATTAGTCATTATCGCTATTACCCTGTTCTCTTTGTGCAACATTATCGTCAGTAGAGAAGTAGCAAAGGTTGTAGGAGTGGCGAGCCAATTGTTTGTATTAGTAGTCAGTGACTGTTGTCGTACAAAGTGAAGCGACAAAGAAGTACAGCTTCCTTTGACTAAACTACATGCGTTAAGGGTGTGATTATTTATGCACATACACATTTGCTCGTTACAAACTGGATGAGAGTTTGCTTTAAGTAGCATTGACGTAGATTTTTTTGCTCTTTCAACTTTCCTCCCCCGCACATCACTCGCAAGTGAAATGCAATCGTGTAGTGAACATAAATGACGACAACGACAATCATGTCCACGACATGAATAAAACAGCAAGCTATGTACTACAACTCATATAAATCACACATGATAACGTTGACAGACTCGCGGAAATTGAGAAAATTACTCTTGTTTTTTTTTGTCTTAAGAAGGTGCCCTTCTTGTTTTTGGCTTCCTCACTTGTTGCCATTCATTAGACATTGCATAGGCTTCACAACAACAACAAACTAGAAACAGGGCATTTCCGCCACTTATGTCTGTCCTGTCGTCTGCACTACTGCCGGTTGTCTATCCATACATTAAGTGCATCTGAGAGTTTATTTTTTAAATCATAAATCATGTTACATTCAACATTATGTATACACATATGAGAGAACTTTCATACAACTGCACTGGTTTATAATGTAACTATAATGAAGTTTTCGTAAACTTTGATGTAGGACCAGCTGTATTTCATTGTTTTTTGTACCTACTCATACTTTAACATTACATACATTACAGACTTGCAAATGGAGATTTTGGGGTACAATAAAATTAAGATAATTACATTATATATATTATAGTTTAACACAAATCGATACAGGTCACTTGGCGAAAATATAAATGTTTTCGAGCCTACAACGTGATTGTATTGTATTGTAGTGCTTTATTCCAATAGAAATTGTGAGTTTACAGGTATCAGATAAATAAAAACAATCTGCTCTTCAAAGACTAAATGAAATTAACTTATCTGGAGTAAACCAACTTGTACCAAAAGAGTTAACGTGTACTAAATTTTATGCTTGATATTTTAAAAAAATCAAGTAATAAGTGATTTCTTAGTTTTGATCCTAATCTATCCCCTAGTGTTTACGTTACGCATTACACGTACCAAGAAATACTTCTGGGGTTCAAAAAATTTCGTTTTGATAACACCGATGTGATAAAGCTCAATTGTATTCGAATGATCAGATCAGGATCCGCTTCACTATTTTATTTTCCTGGTTTCGCGTTCGTCGTTTAAAAAATTCCATTTCTTTTTCCATTTAAAACTTTCAACATCTCCTAGTAACAATCTAAAATGGATATTTTATTATTAATATTATTTATATGAGGAAACGAGAACGAAGATATGAATATGGGTATCCTAGAGTATAATAAATGTTTAATGGTAATGTCGAACTCAGTGACAGAATGCCGATGCTTTTTTCCTTTCCGTTGGTGTCACGGCCGGCCGAAAGAGACAAAATAAAATGAACACCCTCATACGAGCTGGTTGTAAATAAGAAAACCTGCATGCTATTCTTAAAATGTAAGTAATTTTCTGTTTGGTTGTTATTTTTCACAGCTCGCAGACATAACGTGTCTATAAGATTGCTAAGTTGCTGCCGGAAAGCATTATGTAAAGTAGAATGAGATGTTTAGGGAGTGAAATGGAAAGCACAAGTGCGGGAGCTGAGGGTAGAAAGTAGAAAGGGGATAAAGGGCAGACCATTATCTTTTATCTAGAACACTGCTTTGTTTGTACAGGGTAATAGGTAATACGATATCCATGCACTATACTTATAAGCACTTTTTTATCTAAAGCTTTAGAAAACAACTTATAAGAGATAGTGTACCCGATACATGGAAGTTTACAAAAAACGTACTCATAAATATAAAAAACCTTCCCACCAAAAGTTGTGTTTTGCTGAAATTTTTATTCGGTTGAAATTTTCCACTTTTCTGTTATTATTTGCTGAAGACTCTGGTATCAGTATTCAAATACAAAATCAAAATCAATCCATCTTTATGCCTCGCCGACAGTAATGGGCAAATCGCTTTTATTGCAGAATACGGGAAAATAAACCCTTGGTAAAAATTAAAATAGTAACACTTATGTATCTTTTATTATAATTTAAACTCTATTAAGCTGTGACTTGGTATTTCATAGCCCATACCAATACCACCTTACATTGTACAAATCGTTGTATGTTAACAGAGATTAACCATTACAAACCTTAATACCCCAATCATAACAAGTAAGGTGGTCTCACCGTTGTACCGGTTATACCATAACAATGTCACTTATTGTAAATATTATTGGAAATACATCTTCTACAAATATATACTTTCCGCCACCTTTACAGTGGCGACGTACGTGGCGCTGTGTATCTGCAGATTAATGCAGGTATCCAAAATTTCACTCCCTTTCCTACAGTCGTCGTACGAAGACGCATACAGATGTGGATGTAAATCTTTCCCTTTTGGGATTTGCAGGTTTTAGCTTTGCTTCAGTTTCTTGTATTTGCTACGCGAACAAGATATACGGTTTAATAAACAGTAAACCTACGTAATTTACATAAAAATCTAGCTTGAATACTTAAACATGCATTGTATAATATGGTTTCTCGTCGCCGGTTTTTTTACTGGGAAACCCTTTTGAAAAGAGAAATAACATCTAGCACAAGAAATAATGAAAATAATGCATTATCACAACACAACAAGTAAAATAGATATGTCTATGGACGATTTTCTAAGTCTACTTGCAAACATATATACATATACGCACACTATTAGACATCATCATGATGATTCTGAGAAGGACGTGCTTTACGTGTGTAATGGTCATAGGTTTCAACTAGCTTATTCCGTATCACACTTGTTGATGGGCTCTGCTGAGAATAATAGTTTTGCGGGGTGGGTTATTGGGCTTGTTTAGTATGACCAAAACTATATATACTGTGGAAACTGAGCTTATAACTAAGTGTACACAGGCATGCCATTCTTTAAGTAACTGTCGCTAGTGCTCTATTCCTTTTCTTGTTATACTTGTTAATACCGTATTTTTTCACATAAAGCCCGGTTTTATATCGGCTATGGTCTCAAAGATAAATGAGATAATTTTTATGTACAATATACATTATTCAGGTGGAAAATTTGGGATCCGTTAAAAAACAAGAGTACAGTTGTTTATAAATAACATTTTTAGCGATTGGTAATTTCTGACAAATTGATCAATAA
>JAHZNB010003344.1:0-14777 GCA_027744295.1 Callyntrura guangdongensis
CGCATAGTGATTTACATCCACAAGAGATATGGCTAAACCAAGAGACGTCAAAAAATTTGATAACCCCCACGTAATTTCATATAATTTTTAAAATCGGAAAATCCCCCATTTTTAAACTGTGCACAGAAAACTGAACATATTGGATGTATCGTAACTAGAACCGGAATTTATGAGTTTTCATGCCAGAATTACAATTTATATGCATTATGCAGAATAATTCAAACAATCAGTACATAGTCAACAGTTTTCGAAAATATTTTGTTACTTCTTTTTTATTGTGATTAGAATGGTGTTAACAAGTGATTTATCATTTAAACATTGTTACCGCATCCGGTAATCTATCTATGTTACAGATACTGTATACATTAGAACTAACAATGGGATTCAATTTAGTTTTTTTTGTTTTCATTTTTAGTTCATCTCATCATGGCTAAATTGCACCTTACATACGCTAACACACTCCGTCTTGTAATGTAAGCACACTAGGACTTCACCAAGTCTTGTTAAAATACAGAGCTACCAGGTAATATTATAACGACTGTTGTAATTGACGATGACTCCTATAATGTAGCCATTCTATGTTAGTATTTACTAGCTATCAATAGAGAATTATTTCTTGGGTTCCCGCTGCTTTGTATTTGCATTACTGGGCATTATTATCAAAATCACATATGGGCGGCTGCAATTTTATCATCGCTGAAAGAAAAGATCAAGAAAAGGCAATGAGTTTCTAGCGTCCCCCCCAAGGAAGGAAGTTTGGCTTTCCATGGTCCACTTGATAATTTTTTATGGACCTGCTCATTGTGTAATCGTCCGCGTCCCCCCGCTTGCCTCCCCAAGGGTTGAAATTAGAAGTTGGATTCCTTTTCCCCAACTGACGCGACAGGGATAATGGTAGCGTTCTCTTTCCACCCCACGCATTAAATGTCGGCCCTCTCTTCAGAAGACGATCGTAAAAAGTGGCAATGTTGGAGCACACTGGGAGTAAGTCCTCAGGACCAAGTAAAGTTAAAAGTTCTCGAACTGGAGCCCTCATCGTACTGGGAGGTAGACCGCGCGTTAGCATGTCCTCCTCTGGTTCTTCCTTTACTCCCATTACTGGTAAACAATGAAGGGTGAAGAGAACAAGGGATATAATTGTTGTTCCTGCAATGGCCTTCATCGTGCTAGAAAATGCAACAAAAACATTATTACGGCGAAATAGAAACAAATAAAACAACACCAATTTCAATTGTTCAATATAAGTAACAAGCTGAAAATTGAAACATTTTACCCAAGCAGTATATTTTTATTAAATATGAAAAGCCAATGGATATTTTGTTGTCCCCGTATCGTACAGGCTTCACTTTATTGCCGCTACACTCTTTAACAAAACGTTTTCTCCCTACACCACGTTATCACAATGCCCCACTAGACAGACTTTCACCACTTTCTCCAACTTCCCTTCCCCAGGACTTCCTGTCGTCAGGACTTATCGGCCTAATGATGGATGATCCATGGCTTCCCCATCTATTTATATTAGTTCCCGTAACATGGTATGTTTCCATTTCCTTTGATATGGTTTATTTAATTACAGTTTCAAGCCTAAGACGACAAAAGATAAGGACGAGAAGCCCTCATCGTACCATATAGGAAATGACGCTATCGCTCATTCACTCCTTGTGTTTATGTTGATTAAAATCATATTTGCAACTGTAATCATAATCATGCTTGCTCTGTGTGGGATGAAGTAAAGACTGCCTACTCTGCAAAAGATTGACAAACAACGAAATAATTATTTAATTTTGTCCGAGAACAGGCGAGACCAAGGAAGAGAAGACTGCCATATGGAAAAGTGCTTTGATTTTCTAATGTACTAATTTAATAGAATGCCAACTCACTCTCTGACAATAAGGCCAGGTTTACACGGAACAGGTAAGGTTATACAAAACTCCACACTCCACAGTTTAGTCATGCCCACGTCATTTTTAGAGTTGGGGATAATATGAGAACATGCTTTGACAAATTATAGCTACTTATAAAGGCAATTATTAGTGTTCGTCTTTTTTGTTTGAAGTGATTAGTAACGTATGATGCAAGATGATGAGAAAAATCAAGTAGAAAGTTACACGGGAGCATCATACCAGATAGAAAATGAATTGTTAAAATGACTGAGATGAACAAAACAAGCTGTAAAATAGTTTAAAATTACAGTTTGTCTTTTATTTTATTATTGCTTATAACACTTGGTTTAGTGATACATTTTACTTCACATTCACATCATTCATACAAAGCAGAGATCACAGGTAAATTGTTCATGGCCAGCAACCCTATTCAGGTCATAATTTAAACTGGCACATAATAACTAACCGTCTCATCTAGTGTACATAATTATAATTAAAACATTCTTAATTAAGTGGCACCTACCTATCTACCTGTAGCTCGCATACACGACACGAGATAAGAATACCTACTACTATTAGCAGTAGTGCTGGGGTGGGGTTAGGACACTGCTTCCTTAAAATACCGTTCAACAACAAACAACGCAATACATTTGGAACACTATACTAAGCTATTTAATATTTGAGTTTTCGCTTCAAAGGGTTCACAATATTAATATTCAGAAAGTTAATCAACTGTCGCTTATCAAAGAAGTATCTACCCAAATGTGTAGAGACAAGAGATCCTAAACAAATTACATCTAACAACTATACGGTAAGGAGTATCGACTTACTTTGGCATGGAATGCGACAATGTCGATATAGTAAAATACGTAACAAATATGAGTGTATAGTAGATATGTAAATAGCTGATCATTTTATCCTCTAGCTGCCCAGAAGGGATTGTTCGGGTCTATTGGCTTTCCCTCTCCTCTTTTTCTTACAATTTCACCATCCCACGATGATAGAGCGTCTGTAAAAATCAAAAAGTTTGTTGTATAAGTAGATATTGAGTAAAAAACAAGTCATCGTGTTATAATCGTTAGCAATGATTCATTACTGTTTCGTCTTACTCAAAATGCTGGCTAAAAGGGACGTGGCTTGTTCCCTTCTTCGGAGAATATCCTTGTCTGACAGTTCAGGTCCTTCTTCATCATCCTGCCATTTTGCTGGTAATATGTCATCATCAGCTTTAATTGAAGTTCTAACTCCAGATCGTCTACCTCGTGTGGCCCAGAACGGCTTGTTGGGATCGTTAGGATCCTATGGCAAGTCAATCATGTTTTTGTCAATATTTGCATCAGTAATATTATAATACGTAAATATTCGTAGTTTTATGAGAGTGAAAGTGTACTTACTTGTTGATTACAACTGACGTGTTGGTATAAGCAGTAGAAAGTGACAAGGAAAATCACAACAAGCTTCATAATTACTACCGGTCTTACACGTACTGTGCACTAGGCCACACACGCTAAAAACAATTATTTCCCCTTGAATATGATAGCCGGTTAGCACACTTGACACTTTTGGATAAATTCCCGGTTTTCACTGTTTTCTCGTAAACTTCCCTTTTTCAAGTTTTCCAAACTTTTCTCCGAACCGAAAGTTCGTATGAGATGGCAAAATATGAATGAAAGTGTAAGAAATCTGCTTCCCTTTTATATGAATCAAAAAATGAATGAAATGTTAAGAAAACAAAAAAATGCTTGGATGAAAGCCGATATACACAATCCACTTGGATGAAAGCCGATATACAATCCGAGTGCGTTTGAACGCGATATTTATTTTTCATAAGGTTTTCAACGTAGAACATTTAGAACTACGAATGTATTTATACGGTTACATGATATACTACGCAATATGTTGTACAACTAATGGTGATCATCTTCGCCCCCTGCCGTTGATGCATTTTTTTGAATGGGAATTGGATAACCACGTGTAGATAGTAGCGTAGTAGTTTGTTATAAAAACGACGCGATTAATAATTAATCATGCCAATTAAATATGCACAAGCCCTACGAGAAAAAGCAGTAGGAGAATGGAAAACAACGATATTCAATATGCAGGCTTTACAATATCGCGTAACCGTTTCGTAACTGAGAGATTATTAGTTAGAAACGGTGAAGTTGGTGTTTCTATGTGCGTTTTTTCAGGTGTTTTGAATGATGCAGATCAAAAACATTGTGATAGCACCACTTTGCCGGAAAGAGATTGGTTCTTTCAAGATTTCCCATGCGGACTTCGGAGGTAAACGCAATGTCGAGGCTTGGTACAAGCTAAATGAGCTTACATAAATGATATATTTCGTTCTATGTATTATTAAAGTTGAAATAAATGCATTTCATTTAAATGTTGACGATTTTCATTTATCAACACCACAAGGGAAAATGAGACGAACAAAAGGGTTTATTCAATCAGTTCCGAGATCATGAAATAAGAAACAAAAACGGACTAAGGTAGTAGCAGAGATGTACATGAAACAATTTACATTATGACAGCGCATACAACATTTTTATAAAAGAAAGATTTCTCGACTGACCTAGCCTACACACGTCACGTAACATATTAGTTTAAGACGCTTTTATTTACTTGCTATCCATCAACTAAGCTTATAAGTTACCATTTTCTACATATACCGACATATAATTTTATACTACGTGAGACGTATATAGTAACAATAAAGTTGTTTAAGGAGTCTTATCAGTATCAGATACGAGTTGCAATAATACTTGAAAGGTACAACGTACTGGATACTGTATTTCAGATACAGGTTTTAGGCCAATTCCTTCACAGTAGCGTTAAGTTTTTAAGCTTTAAACTGATGGAGTTGATTGTCTTTAGAAAATCAACCAATTTGTTTTCAGGTGGTATCATTCGTGGGCGTAGTAGCATTTTCTTCATCAAGTTTATGCTTCAAACGGAACGCCAAATGTTTCAACTCGAGTCTGGCCCGCTGAAGCTCTTGCTCTCGCTGTCTCTGTATGCGAAGAAGAATTGCTGCATTCACGGTATCTACTCCTACAACCGTCATAATAATGGAATTATTCATAAAAAATTAACATGTGATTCCTGACATGCATTTCACACAGCGTCTACTCAAGTACAACCATCATCTTACCTTGCAGTGGACCCGGTTGCACCATTTTACCATTTTGACCTCTTACACCTTCCACCGAGGACGGAACTCGCAACAGCTCAAAATTCACTGATTTCGACTTCCTCAACGGAGATTTCTCAATACCATCTATTTTTTCTGCATATTCACCAATAGAATATTTTATTGCAAACTCTTCAAGCTCCCTGCGAAGAACTTGGAGACGTTCTTCACGCCGCCTACGCAAAACGTCCTCGGAAAATACGGACAAAGTGCTGTCAACATTACTCTTTGGAAGTCGCCGGAGTTCGTGCATCGATTTGGAATAGCGACCTAAAGACGTACATACGAAAATGTAATATTTCTTGCATCAGTTGTAATACATCAAGGTAGCATGCAATATATTGTGAAATAAAAGAGAAAATTGTCAGAGAAGTAAGTCACGACAATAGACAGGTATAAGGGTTGTTTGGTTCATTATTTTGTGGGGTGTATTTGATATAACATATCAGAGTACAAAAATATACACAAACAACACCTGAAAGAGTACGGGGTCCCTTATCATTGCTGCTGCTAACTGAGTCTTCATCCTGGGCTTCCTTTAATAACGCAGCTTGTAAACTGTGCTCTAGGTAAATAGATCAAGATCAAAGTTTAACATTAATTATAGGTGAATTTGTAATTGTTTTGTTTTTCATGTGGATGAATGTAAAAATATAAATTGTGTCACCACCAAAAATTTGTGTATTCTTTCGTATGGTAAGTCTAAATTTTAATTTAATCCAAAAATTAGAAAATGTTAGAAAAGTCAACATGTTTTTTAAGAAGAAAGCGATTTTACCCGAGAGCTGATGCTTTAGCTCCAGACATTCCGCTTTCAACTCTGCCAACCGTTCCTTTCTCTTACCCTCCAGAATTTGCAGAGGGAAATCCCCCATTTCCAGTGCCCGCTTAGGCCTTTCATCACTCACTTTCCGATTTATGCAACTAGGAAAGGCTGGTCGAAACTTTAATGTTCTCATACTCCCAATTTTAATAGATTCCTGCTGTTGTTGAAGTTTATGTTTTAGCCAACCTTTGCGAAATAGGCTCTTTATTGGAGAGGGAACAAAATTTGGCACAAACTTTGCTGCTACTTTTTGTGCAAACCTCTTGATGAAAACTGTAAGACGGCCAAAGGAAAAACCAGAATAGTCTTCGTTGTTTAAGCTCTTTAGGTTCTATTTAGTACTCTGTTGGAAATCCAACTCTGACGGTAGTCTTTACATGTATTTTCTCATTTCATCAAAAGACATAAATAACGTTACATTAGCTTTTGTATGAAAATATCTCTGAGAAAGGCGCAAAGATAGACAAATGGTCATGTTATTAACTATATATTATTACTTTTTCCCGTCCTCCGTTGGTGCCTCCAACAAACAAGCAAAAATATTGCTACGGCTTATTTTCTACAAGCCTGCACAAGCTTTTAAAAACCGTTTTGCCACCACTACTGACCTGACTTCATTTATGAATGATGTTCTGTTCACATCTGTTCTATAAGCAGAGATAGATGAGTTTCTTATTCCTCCTCTTGATCTCCTTTTGGAAAAAGAAAAAGTGCCACTATCTACGTATGTGTTTGCGTTAGCAAACTTTTTGCTAAGTTTTCTGCGCAACACGCGGTGCTGTTAAGAGAAATAAACGAACAAGAATGATCATTCTTTTAAGAGTATGATGATGTATAGTATAATCGGCTTCATCAATTTTTTTTATATTCCCAACTAAAACTCTACACAAGAGTGAACTTTAAAACTGTTCTACAAACTTATAGCAACAACGCACCACTGCGAATATTTTGGCAAAAATATGGACGAATAAAATGGAGGAAAACAAGGTAATTTTATATCAATTTCCCTCGATTTCAACTCTTTTATTCCTTTTATATCACACATATCCATACTCATCCGTCATTAATAATTCAATTGACTTATTGACTTACCTACGTTAGTAAAGGATACAATCCATAATCTAACGTCTACAACAGTCTACAACTACATATACATATATTACACATGTATCGTTGTGTGCAATCCATATATTCCGTGTGGTTTGGCTTAAAATATATATATATCTTAGAGGTGTATACGTTTTACGTGTGTAGCTCAAATACAAGCCCAACCAATTGACGATTGGCGAGTCAGTGGAAGACAAAAAAAACTGCACAAAAACAAAGGTTTTTCACGACCAGTTCAGGTCTGCAAAATAGTATGCCATATTGCCTCACAGAATTGTATTATTTCGAATCAGGACTGTGGCATCATTTGAATTGCACATGGAATGATATCAGGAATTGTCTGTTATGGCTTTTTGCGCACATGGGACGATATTTCTTGGCTAGTTAACGTTAGTTACTGAACCGAAGGCCACAAAAGGCAGTAAAACGCGCAATGGAGTTTTGCACATACATTCTTAATACAGTAGAGTGAAAGCCCATACAATATTTGTTGGGAAGAACTAATAATAAACAGTTTAAGGGGGTATGGCAGTGCCACATAACCCGATAATTAGGTGTATCGAATCGGATGTAAATAGCTCCACTGTGACACAGCAAAAGAAATGGTGAAGGCATAACATGCTCATCATTCATTAATATTAATAACAATTTTTAAATGTGTCTTCGTGCGTGTTCTGTCCGCTTGTCGTTGTTTTATCAAGCACTGAGCGAATGGAGGGTGAATATATCTTTTTAGAAATGATTATATGCTTAAAGTATTGGAATATAGCATGCATAAAGCATAATATGAGCAATCCATTGGAGGGATTGACAATGACCCATGTACTTAGTACTTATATATAAATTAAAGGTCACCAGCTACAAATCCCAAGAGAAAAATACACTGCATGAAGCATCAGTCAAAAGTACAATAACATTTTCCCTTCCACAAACGAAAGCGGTGGAATTTATGACACGTATGCACATTAAATAATCATTTTTGGTTGATGTGTATTTCGAGACACACAGGTATGTCTGTCCACGTAAACTGTCGTCCAGACGAGCCGTTAGTGGTCCGCCAACAGGTAGAAATGAAGTGAAATCTATCTGATAAGTTGTATGTAATTTTGTATTGATTAAAGCTGCGCTGCTCTGCTTTGTGTTTTATGCCAATTTTCATGACATTTTCCAAAACTGGAACGGGAGCTAGACGTTAAAAGTAAGTGGAATATATATGGTCGTAAAAACCCTCTCTACTCTACTCTACGAAAGTAAACGAAAGGAACATAGTTTCTGTTAAAATTTCCTTGTTTTTATTAATCAATATAAGCATGACATTGTGACATTCTAAATCATTTCACCTCAATTTTAGTGTCAAAACTTTACAAATACAAAAACAACATAAATTCTTAAAACCTTTAATGTAACTACGCTATACAGATTCCAAGTTAAACTTTGAAAGTAACTCCACATGCTGCCTAGGTGGTTTCGGTTGAGGTGCGGTAGGCCGTTTTCGTCGTAACAATTGTATTTCTACCAATCCAATAACTGTATGCCAGAAATAAACCTACAAAGGCTACCACAAAAACAGGTAGAGTTTCTCGGAGGCTGCCCTATTATTCAAATAAATGACTTTGTTCAGTTTAAAGAACTTTAACACGCAAAGGCTTGAACCAAGTACTCACATTTGTAGCGTTAGCTAATTTTTGATGGGATGCAGAACATGGATCATTATTTGTTTGGGAAAACCAGCGAGTTCTTAGAGACTCGATAATTCCTTGTTCCGATAATGATAAAACGGCTTGATTGATTCTTTCCCTTTATACCATAAGCAGAACATTGATTTTTACTGTAAACATATTTTATGCGACGATACATAACTTATAATTTATGCAACATTGAATATTTCATGCCATTACCTCAACGGTGATCCAATAGGCGTTGCTACTGCTATTGGTCGAAAGGGCCCAAATTCCTGGGGCAACTTGAACAACGTACAGTCCAACTGAATTTCATATTCCGCAACAAGAGAGTCCAATTATGAAAGCATACTTTCCTGGTGGCACAGATGCAATAAACATTAAAATGTTATGACATGATATTATATTTTATATTAATGGGTTGTGCATTTTCTCAAAATTATTCATTCTTTGGGGCTTTTTATTATTTTCACATTTTCAGCTGTATAAAGTGCAAGTAGGAGTTTCAGGAATGAAACGCACCATTTTCATTTAAAACTTTATTTACTCCCTCATTCACAGATGACACCCAGTCCCGGCCAATGTTTTGTATGTACACTTTTTGGTACAGCTCGTTGACCGTGTTCTGAAATTTTTTTAAAGTTTGTGCGTCATTTGTTTTGCTTTTTGAAAATTACTTACGTTTGACATCCCATTAACGTTTCGTAACTCACGTACCCTAAAGAAACGTTCAACCGGGCCACGAGCCAACCAACCAAGCTTGACATCTTTTCGGGATACAAGATCAACAAGATTTTCCGGTCTTGCCGCCCTCGACGATGTGGCCTGCAAAACTTTTTGAGCAGCATAATTGGAAATGTAGGATGTAAACAGGAACACCAGCCAGACAAAAAGAAATACGTGTGCAAATTTCCTTTAAAGAACAGGCAAGAGCTCAATCTCAAAATTACTCTCTCTCTCTTCCCAACGTCTCATATATTGAAATGAAACTCACTTCGAGTACTTCAGTTTTTGAATTGATTTAAATTTGGACTCGGTAGGACGTAGTTGATGGAACTTTAAAAATCCAAAATAAAATACGCTGACAATCATAAATGGAATCCAAACAGCGACTGGGAAAGGGCTGAAAATTGTCCATTGTGATGTAGTAGCAGTGGTTACGTTACCCAAAGTATACAAAATAGCAAACCGTGTGTTCACTACCGGACTTGAGAAATCAAAATTTTGAGCTCTTTCCATTGTAATTTCTGTATCTCCAAATGCCAAATCAGCTTCCTATGAGAATCATTCGTTATGCAAATGATACACTCCTTAATTTAATGTAATTCATATTGAAATATTCTACAAGTCACATTTCTAAGGAGCATTCCAAAGATATCATTCCAATAACCAGACGATGAATTCACTCGTATGTGTCCACTAGGGCGTTGATCTTGTGGCGTGATGATTTCATCTGTAAACATCGCGTTTTGGTAAAAGCATTATATAAAGTATTGAAGTGTTTGCTGACGCGAAGCAAGCTTGGAAAATATGGTAATAAAATATACACTGATATCCCAAGATGTTGGCTAGTTCTTCGCAAAAATCTTTCACAAATCCTTTGTATCTGGAATACCTTCCCGTGTCTGTTAATTTGACGAGTAAACGGGGGCTCTGTAAGAATGTTTTATTCCATGACCTGCGTGAAAAACTTTGGAGAAAATTTTAAAACGAAAGTTATTAAATTAGAAGGGAAATAACTTACTATATCACTTGCGACACGAAGTGTATGCTTAATTTCCAATGAGCCACTGTTTGGAGATACCAAGTTCAGTTGTTGGATTGCCATAATGGCCAACAATAATGTTTGACTTGTGTTCATTGTACTTGTGCCGAGCTTTACTTTTCAGCTGAACACCAACATGCTAACTGCCAGTTTGTAATAACGAATAACAGGAAATTCTGGCTACGAAGTGAACGACATGTATTGAACAATAAAGGCAATGAAAGTGTTAAATAAATTATACTGACATTTTTCGTTTTCGTCGACAACGTTTTTATGAAATACGAGAACGGAAAGACATGCATACATCTATCGCTGACATGTATGCCGGTTCTGTCGTTTAGTAGATGCATTAAACACGTCTAATCATTAATGTCCCATATAGTACGCACACCTAAGCTTGCCTTAATCTTCAAGCTTATGCTCACACACTTTTTGAAATGCGTCTCTTAGTCTTTTGCTCTTCTGACGTTACGCTCCGTAGACATCATTTGTCGTATCATATTACTCATAATATGACAACAGTCAAAAATTGTGCTGATGAGCTATAAAGCTACAAACATTAGGAAAGCCTTTACTTCAGTCGCTTGCTTTCATTTTTTCATGTTGTTTGCTACCAGTTACCTATATCACATTTCCGTTTTCACGTCACTATACGCACAGACGTCATACATTTGTCAGCAGCAGCAACTGTCGCACTATCATATCTCACCAAATCTCTTAACATAAGGAAAATTAAAATTACTTCAGTTTTTGAAAGGATTTTGATGAAATGGTAATGCCGGCGGATGAAATCAATATGATAATGCGAAACTTGATGCAAAAGAATTACTTGTAACTCGAGATAAACTTTCAGTCAAGGAAAATTAAAGTTACTTCAGTTTTTGAAAGGATTTTGATGAAATGGTAATGCCGGCGGATGAAATCAATATGATAATGCGAAACTTGATGCAAAAGAATTACTTGTAACTCGAGATAAACTTTCAGTCATCAGTAATATGTTACGTTTCGTGAAAATATTAAACGTTTCAAAGCATTTCTGTAAAAAAATAATTCTAAAACTTGGTTTGACATATATCTTACAAAATTTATTATAAGTTTTACGGTTCTATGTAGCTAACAATTTTAACGGCAGTAGATTTAAACCAAAAGGTCACTTCTTTTAATGGAGAAAAGACCAATTTTATTATTCTCATTCTATCATATCTTCTCCTTGCAGCAGGCCTGGGCTAGATCTTGAACTTTCGTTGGGGGATGAAGATGCTTTTCTACTTCGAACATAATTTAACGCAAGTTGATTTACTGCTTCTTGATCTTGTAACGATCTATTTCTTTCCAAGTTGTTTTCAGACGAAGGAGAAATTTTTCTCTCTGATGAAAATATAGACTCGTTTCCGAATCGAAGGTCTTGTGTGTAATTTTTCATTGCATGACAGTGGAGGGAATTGAGAAGACACAGGACATCAAAGATAAAGTCACAGAGTAAAGAAGCCTTGCAAGGAATTTTAGGACAACTTAAAATTACAACTAAACCACCAATGACAGAATTTTTGTCTACAAAAAGTTAAGGGTTAATAACTAATATCAAAACCATTTTTCATTCATCATACCACAGCAAACAACCCCACCATAGCTCCAAGCGATATAATAGCTTCGAAAAGCTCAAATTTTCTCCCTTCCCCCACTGCCCCAATAAGGATCTGCAATCCAAAAACTTTATGAAGAGTACGCCGATAGTGGAGGGAATTGAGAAGACACAGGACATCAAAGATAAAGTCACAGAGTAAAGAAGCCTTGCAAGGAATTTTAGGACAACTTAATATTACAACTAAACCACCAATGACAGAATTTTTGTCTACAAAAAGTTCAGGGTTAATAACTATAATATCAAAACCATTTTTCATTCATCATACCACAGCAAACAACCCCACCATTGCTCCAAGCGATATAATAGCTTCGAAAAGCTCAAATTTTCTCCCTTCCCCCACTGCCCCAATAAGGATCTGCAATCCAAAAACTTTATGAAGAGTACGCCGATTCTCCTCGTGGTAGTTAGCATATCTGTAAAAAATGACCATGGCTTGTGACATGTTATTTCAGTTTGTTCAACTACTAATAATCCGCTGCAGTTAGTGTCGTTACCTAAAATTCCAGCCTTTTGAAATTGCAAACTTTTTATCATCCACACGTAAAAACGAATAGCTTGGTTCGCAATCTTCAATTGTTCTTCCAAAGTCAAAGTCACAATTCCAGCTAATCTCAACCCTGAAAACACCTCCCTAAACCAAAGGAGTAATTAAATCGTAAGTTCTATGATAATATCATGAAGCTCTACAGTCTGTAATTGCAGAAATTTACACTTATGGCTATTTCCGAAAAATTTGCATTGCTCCATTCGACTATGTCGCCTATCCTAAAAATGGGACATTTTGGTCGTAACACTCGGTCATGAACGCATGGTATGAAGTTTTGCTCGCCAATTTTATTCCGGATATTTTGGCCTTTATGTTCTCCGCATCCTGGGAACCCAACCGAGTTCTTTATTAGGACCGTAAAATTTTTCACGTCTTCAAGAAGGGCGCGCTTTCCTTGACTAAAAGTACACAAAATTAGCATGAGGCATGTATATCACAACGCTACCAAAATATTCCATCTCACAATGGTAATTGAGTTTTGGCATCATTCTCTATTGGGCACCATCCGCTAATTTCACAGGTCCCAACTTTTGTCGCACATTTCCCCGTGAACATCCCGTGTCCACTGCTGGCAAACCATGTCCCAGTTTTATTGGCACAGTCGTCGTCAGCAGTACAAGAGACTGATGTTCCGTTTCCGGTACTTTCCTTTAAAAAATTTTGTCTCGTGTATAAAGGTGCTCACGGTTTAGTTTTTATTTAAAAATTAAATTCTGTTATCTGTTATTTCACCTCAGCACATGTTCCACGGGTCTGATTCGCCGTAATAACAAAATTTGTTGCCACTGTAAAACCGGTGTACTGACCTTCACCACCAAACGGCGGAGAAACCAAATCGGTGAAATCCCAGGTTCTTCGATACAGTTCAACATTAGCCATAGTCCCTAATTCATTGAGAGAAAGATGTTCTGTTGATGCAAAGCCTTTGACTTTTGCCGAAACTACCCCCATCACAGGGCATGACTTTTGATATGCCTTTTTAATATCAAGGTGTAGCCTTTAAAAGAAAAAAAAACAATGTTAACTTGAGAGGATTTGATTCATTGTGAAATTAAAGTTGTAACGAAATAATACATTGAAACAAAGCAAAAAGCCACTTTCACCTGCGGGGTGAAAACCTTACCACCCGAGCAAGAAAGTAAGCCACATGAAAGTTACAACCGCAAGATACACAACTGCTAGAAATGTGCTTCGAATACGCACCAACCTAGTAGTAGTGTAAAAAGTTAACAAAGTTTTGAAATATCTGATCATAGTGAGTATTCCATGCAACAGCACGCAAACTAGAACTCTCAAGTAAAAGCCTCTGGCTTCAGGGAGCCTAGAAAATACACTGAGCTATCTGAATGATGAATGAGATGGATTTCCATAAAACTAACTTTATTGTGTTGGCATAATACTCTAGGAACTTGTTGTTACGTCCGCTAAATTCCGGATGCTTCTTCTGATCACCTTTAAGTGTGGCGTGGGTATATACATGATAAAAAAAAGTCTGCGTAGTACCGTTATTTTACTTTTACGTCCTAACAATAACCGGAAGCAAAACCCAAATGAGGAAAATAAATATTGACATAGACATGAACACGAACGACAATTAAACAGGGAGTCATATTAGTTCTCGTTTAATGAATACTAACATGAAAGGAAACTCGGCCCATTTTATCTAATGAAATCGTAAGCAATTGGACAAAAATGTTATCGATATTAATATGACATGGATCATCCTACAGACTAGCCGCTAGACAAAACGTACAGGGTGTTGACTGTTGACGTTGTACCAGTTTGGTGAAACACACAATATTTGCATGTGTTTAGGAAGAAAAATAGAGAAACTAACAATACGCAATACGCAATGCATGCATGCATGCATAAGGACACGCTTGACATTTTCCCCTTTTCACTTTCACGGCAATCATATAGTGTATAACCGTCTCAACGATCAACTATATATGCGCACAGTGTAGTGGAGATAAAAAAAATAATCCAGCGATTGTCACTTTGAATATCATACGTATAAAATTCAAGTGTACGTCGATTTGCCTACATTTCCCTCTTCTCTTACAGCTTTTTCCCAATTAACCTGAAAATTGGCACACATTACTCCTGAAACCCTTGCCGAATGTCTCAGAAAC
>JAHZNB010003345.1:0-14296 GCA_027744295.1 Callyntrura guangdongensis
TTGCTTTTCAAGAAAAAAAACATCATTTAAAAATTTTGTCCGGTGACAACTTACAATACTTGTGTACACTGTGCCACAAATGGCAATCCCCACAACACTCATCCACAAAGGAAGCCCCATCATCGTTTCTAGCGCTATTGCTGGCGCATACATAACAATTCCACTGATAAGCAACAGCTGAATGATGAAGATAAGTGAGCCCATCCATCTCACGGCAATGCTGTCGTACCTAAACTCCAAATATTTATAGGCACTTGTCAACTTCAAATCGTACATCACCTCCACAAACAGCAAAACCGCGAATGTGGTCGTTATTGGTCCCATGATCGTTAGGAGGAAAACCTGAGTGCCATAGGAGTATACTTCCGCCGGATATCTGCATAATATGATGCAATGAAAGATCGGAATGTTGTCAGTTATCATGAGTTTCTACTGAATTGATTCCAAATTTGGAATAGGTTGTACGTTTGGCGATTAAAAAATTTCAATGAGACATTTAAAAAATATATATTTCACTTGAGTAAAAATCATACCCCAAAATTGTGATAGCACTCAGGTAGCTGACGAGCATACTAGCAGCCACAGGAATGGCTCCCATTTGACGGGAGCCCGTAAGTAACTCCTCATTGTTGGCAGATTTGCGTCCTCTCACCGCATAAAACACTCCGATAAACAGGGAAAACAGCAGAGTGGCTGCAACCACAATGTAGTCCACAACACCCAAATAATTTTTACCCAGTTGGGTAGACATTTTGACAAGAACTGAAAACTTTTCACTGAAAATCAAATCTCGTCTCGTCACGGAATTTTACTTCTTACTATTTTTCTCTTCTGATATTTATTTTTGGTTTTTAAAGGCTTTAAGCCCTTCACTAAGCTCCACCGAGAGGAAAACGTGTCCCATTCACTTTGTTTCTTTGAAAATAAATTCTACATGAAAAAAAAATCACTCTGATTTGTTACACAACCGTTAATCCATTTTAATTTAGAAACGCGCTGATCGCTCTTTCCTTCTCTCCCTCTCGCTTTCTAAGTACGGACGTGTGTACAGGACACAATTAGTTTTACTGATTGATTTTTCTGTGTTTAAAATTGAGTGACACCTTTTCTACAATTGTGTACACACTAACACGTACTATGCATGCAGTTGCGTTTATTCGTCGATCACCTAATCACTAGCAGCAGGCGTTTGTCATTATGTAAACAATGGAATAAAACTTGTTGCTTTGTCAGAACAGACTTCTCTCTACAGGCATTTTTACGTGTGTGCCACCAGATTCATCTGCAAAAAATATAGTACGTTGTTGCCGTCATAGCCAAATCTTTAGCACGCGTTGACGTCGATGCGAGTACAGCGCGTACAGTGCGTTTACAATGTTTGGTTCTGCTACAAACGTGTAATGTGTGTATGTGTTAAACAATCCCAGTAAAATTAATTTGTTTTGGGGGAGTAGTCACTTGTCGTACAAATAGGGACTTTTTAATCAAGTACTCCGTCGTCCGCCGTGCTTGTACTTTTGCAGCCACAACGCTAAACTAAAAAAAACGGTCGCCGTGGTTCATTTATTACTATTATCGAGGAGAGCGCACTAAAAATAGTCGTTAAAATTGCGTGATGGTACACCTGTCAATAAACTGTATAATTTATACTAAATTAATTGTATGCAAAGTATGTGCAAATGAAATGCACGAATTATTATTATTAAAAAGGCGCAGTCTTATAAAAAATCTGCTCTAAGGGCACGTCACTTAATGGCTGTTTTTTTCTAGATAAGATGAATCCAATAAAAATTGTCTCTTGATTTTTCGATGTCACCAGCACTTTGATGATGCCAACGACAGGTGATGATGATGAGGGTTATGATCAACAAGTGCTCGTGATGCGACAAAGACACACACAGTCTATCACAACGGTAGCGATTTCATTTAATGCACTTCCCAAAAAAATTCTTAACTTGCCATTTGCCTTTGATGTTACTGCAGCCAGCAGTAGTACGGTTGCATAATTAATAATTACAAACCACGAATGAAATGCAAGAGTTTACAACGTCTACTTTGCCGAATGTCATTTAACGTGCAATAATCGCTTACAGCAAATAGCAATGTTATTATTATTATGGCAATTTTGATGCAACTCGTTGCACTTTGCACCACAACCACCATCGGCAGCCGCTATACTGCTAGATATTCCGTCTACAACAATGATCAATGCACGAGTACTCGGGTATGAGCTATGATCAGACTATCAAACCTTCATTTTTACGTGTCCCTGTTAATCATTTCATGTGCGTGCGTATCAACAACAAACACAACTATTGACTATATACCCAGACGACACACTGCACATTTACTTGACTGACTTTTTGTTCTGGTTGTTCTCTGAGAGTGAGTGGCGAGGATGATGATAAAGTTGTATTGATGATGATTAATAACAGAAAATGAGGAATCGAATTATTTAATTTGTTTACATTTTTTTTCCTCTACCGCACTCGCTCGCACTGGTTTATGTAATTGTTGGCATTTGGCAAACGATCAAAACAAAACTGAGCTGACTGTTCACTAATAATAAAAATCTGTGCAAAATGAAATAGAGTGGTAAAGTACGCTGAGAATCAATTCGATACACACAATATATTATACATTAATGTATTTATCTACAAGGAAAAAAATAGTAAAGGGTTCTCTAATATTTATTAAGGCGATATGGTTTGAAAACGTCAAAGTTTATTGGAGAAAAACAAGATGGAAGGCGAATTTGTAGCGATGGTTAGTTATAATATGTAATTATGACAAGGTAAAAATACTACAGGAGGTAGCTCTACTATGAGGGAACATCTCTCTCTCTCTCTCTCCTTTTGAAAAGTGGTTGCCTTCAGATTGAGATGAGTTGTGATAATGAATGCAGGCATTGATTAGTGGAATAACAATTGACGTCCCTACAGCACACTACACTACAAAATGCACCTAAAATTCAATACCCAATAATAGTGACAATAACGATAGCAGAAACTATTTTTGTAATGTGTTGAGGGCATTTCAATTCACCAGTGTAAATTACTTCCTTGGCCAAAGCTCAAACATGATCCGTATACTATTATCACGTTGGTGTTACATGTTGGCAGGCTCAATGATGACCTGTGCATGTTTTCATGTGTAACCGCAGTAAGTAAAGTAACCATAAAATCGACAAACAATGAAATCCTCTCTTTCCTCTGTGCATTGTTGAATCTTTGTAACAAGTCACAAAATCTTTGTATACATTTAGCTACATTAGATGCGCACTATCATACGAAAGAGTTAGCAGGTATAAAGGTTTTCTTTTATGTTATCCCTCATTCAACTTTCGAATGTGGACTTTGTCACTGCCAATACCAGTTTTTGTAGTATTTTGTGATTTGATCACTGTTAAGGAACATCATCATAATGATCACTATATTGACTATATAATATTGTATCAGTAGTAATCAGCTCTGTAAACACACCATGATAACATCAACTTTACGCGTATTTTGTGTATTAGGTTTACTGGTGTGGTTTTAGGTTTTCATGTTACGTGTATTATCTTGGTAAACTTTTCTGGCTATTATTTTTATTACATACCTACCTGTAATTTACAGAGAGTACAGACAGGTATTTATACAAAAGACCCCTTTGGTTTCCTCATGGTTAAAATATTACTGCTACTGCATTTTAACATGCAATATGTGATGCGCAATGGGAGCATCACAATAACAACAATGACATTTTTACAGTCATTGTTGGTATTTCTATGTGTGTGCGCAGTGAGTACACAATAACAACATTGAAGTCGCCAGCTATTTAAAATTTAAAACCATTTTTGGGGCAGTTACTAAGTAAGTGGTTGGTTGGTAAAAATCGAAACTGCTTTCCATTCATTACATATGTATTACTGTATTGCATTATACTATTATTATTGCAGATGATGATGATGCGACGATCAAGCTGAAAGTAATAGTAACGCGCCACTCGGTAAAATGTCCAATTACGCCTACCTTACCAAACATTGTGTGTTGTGTGTGTTGGCATTTCATGATTGACAATCTGCCTGTCAAGTTATTTTAAAGCAGGAGAGTGGAATTGCTACATTCCACTTCAAGCGCGTTTTTATTTGTCCCTAGCGAGTTCCTATCAGAACTGCCGATTGTCATTGTCATCGTCAGGTTACTACAAATAATACCCTCATACATTAAATGCAGGTATATCTAGGTATGACATGGATATATTGGTTACTAAAAAATGTGAAGCTGACTCTCATTTTAATTTTGATTGTTGAAAGAAAGTCAAAGTAGTCAAACTGGCAGTAATTTTGATCACCACAAAATTATTTACTCATCATGAGAACTTAAAAAGGATAAAATGTTACAAAAACGCGTACCTATATCCCGAAAGACCACATAAACTAGCTACACTAGGTCGTGTAGTAGCATTCACAAAAAATATTTAACAAGCTGTACTAACTTGTTTTGGCTACCACGAAGATGCCTACATGGAAAATCATGAATACGACGAAAATCCTAATTCCGCGAAAGAACATTTGGTACATAATTCCAATGAAAGCCGTGCTTACATTTTTGTTAGATTGTCGACGGTTAAAATACAAGCGATGACGTCGACAAGAGCGACCAAATTTATATGAAAAGTAAGCGACTTTGACAGTCACACAAAAATGATACCTTGTCTGTACCAACCTGCCATTTTAATTCGTAATTGTGCACGTTACTTTTACATGCAACATGTCACTGTAATAGGGTAGTGAAACAAGCTGTACTAACTTGTTTTGGCTACCACGAAGATGCCTACATGGAAAATCATGAATACGACGAAAATCCTAATTCCGCGAAAGAACATTTGGTACATAATTTAAATGAAAGCCGTGCTTACATTTTTGTTAGATTGTCAACGATTAAAATACAAGCGATGACGTCGACAAGAGCGAGCAAATTTACATGAAAAGTAAGCGACTTTGACGGTCACACAAAAATGATACCTTGTCTGTACCAACCTGCCATTTTAATTCGTAATTGTGCACGTTACTTTTACATGCAACATGTCACTGTAATAGGGTAGTGCATCAACAGCATCTCTATCCTATCGTCACTTTTGTCAATGGAGCAACAGCGATTTCATTGTTGATCAGTTCTTTCATTTTTATTCGATGCTCTGTGACTTTGATAATAATAATAACAGTGGTACTGCCTACGCAAGTGCATAAACGCACACACACACACACGTAATTTCATGTAGGCAGTTTTTACTCTTGTAATTTTTTGACTTGCAAAACAGCGTAATTTTGTCGTTTTGTTACCTAGGCTGTAATCACAGTAATAACGATCACAAAAATTAATTTTGTGTTTTTCTTACAATACTATAGACGCGTGTGTGTTATTGGTTGTCATCGTGCGTAAATGCCTACTACTACACAAGTGAGAAGAATAGATAGTAGCAAAGTGGAAATGAGTGTTGTAAAAGCATAAAATTTTTTAAAATTTACATTTATCGTCGTCACTGGTCTGTCACTCTGGCACTTTAGAAAAATACATGTGTGATGTACCTACTTTTTATACCTTCCTATTTAAATGGCTGTCATTATATCACTATTATTATTATTACGCATACGTTCTAAAGTGTGCTCATCAGTCTAAAAGATATTATTACTCCTCGTCAATTCTCCGCTCTGTTGCACTTTTCTCTTTCTTTCAACTCTCTTCCTTGCTGCTGCTGCTGCTGCTCTGCATTCTCATTAACATTGCCCAAACTTGGGAAAAGGAAAGGGAAATTTTTATTTTTAGGATGAAAATGAGTCTCACTGTTTCTCTCACTTTCTGAAGCTGCTGCTGTGTTTCTCACAGACAGGAGAGCCCGTAATTGACATGCAAAGTACTGTAATGACTGATGATGATAAAAGATTCTAAAATCTCTTTTATTGACAGAGTGAAGACAGAGAGAGAGAAAACAAGAAAAAATGAAACGCACTATGATAATGAGCACCTCCAACAGTTAGTTGTTTCTCTATTGTTATCAGCGTTGTTCCTGTAATTGTAACTACATTTATGGTCGCGCTAACAAAAAGTGTCACTGTTGTTGCCAAACTGTCAATATTACGAACGACAACGCCACATTCACATATCACTAGTCACAGTTTGATTTTAAAAATGTTTGTGCACAATACATCTCAATTGGTATACTTGTATACTTAATGTTAGATCTCTGGGAGACCAACGTGGCTTCACGTGAGGTTTGAATGTGAACTATTGAAACAAAAATGAAATTTGACAGTAAAAAAAATAGACAGCTAAATAATATAAATTGTAACAATATTTGCAAGTGCTGTTTTAGCTTGGGCTATAATACATCTTGGCAAGAAGTAAGATTACCTCTAGATAAACATTTAATAAAAATGTGAAATCAAGGATTTTCTCGAAATTTCGCACGTGGAATTACAAGTAGAAAACCATTTTATTCTTCTCCATGATTAATAATTCATAGGATATACTCTACATATTGTTACATTATTTGTGCACACACGCGATTCATAATTTTGTCAGAAGTTTTGAAAATTTTGAAACAAAACCAGGTTAGATATGTAGGCAAGAATGGCAGCAGAATGTGAGTAAAAAACAACCTTGCTTACTATTTTCCACTATGGATGTGTTGAGTGAGACTTGAGATATGAATTAAAAGTAACGCAAGTCAAAATGATAGTAGCGCAAATACATGTTAATATTTTTCATTTTTGCTCTGCTTAAGCAATAAAATGGTAGCTATACTTACAACACAGCCTACAATTAACTGGAAAACAATAGAATCAGCCTGACAGCATCAACACAATTCCAACGTAATCAAAAACAATCATGAAATAAAGTAAAAATTAGACAGTGTGAGTTTGCGAGCGTGAAAAATAAGACTACACAGGCTGAAGAAATTGGCAAATGTCTAAATTTCTAACATTTTTTTCATCCCATGCAGGGGTTGATACAGGTATGTGCAAAAAAAACATGCAAAGAAAACACCAATACACAGAGGACACAGGGACACCTGATAGCAAAAACAATAATTGTTTTAATTTTCTTTTACGATTTCCCATCCCAGTCTGTCGAGTCTGTTGATTTCGTTGAGAAATCTCATGCATTATGATTTAGAATGGGTGCAGTACTGAATTTAGGAAATTTATTAATACCTAATTAATTCTGGAGATGAATGTATGATTGCACATCTAAAAAAGAAAAGCAATATTGTTTCGAAATCAATGTATATGACAAGTTACGTTGAATTATCATTATCGCATCGTTGTTATCATCGTGGTGTGGTGGCTATACCTGCTGTCGTAATGAACATTCGTTCGTGTAAAGAAGCTTTGATGGCAAAATAGATATGCAAGTATGTATAAGTATTGACGCAACAGTCGTAAATTGCGAAGAAGATCTTTTCCCTCTTGTTTCATCCCTACCCCTATTGCATTGATTGAGACAAAAAAAGAGATGATGATTATTGATTGTAATCATTAATATCTTTATTGCTTCTTGGTGGTAAGTAGAAAAAGATGACATTCTATAACTATCCCGTTGTAAGAGTCTCTGACGGAAGAATGCTACTATTCCGCAATCAACCGGCATTCTCATTATCATTGTATTTTGTCAATCAACATTGAAAACTGGTTACTTTTAAGATGTCTCTATGCTGCCTTCTGTTTACTACTACCTTGAGATAGGTACTGACAAAATGCTTGGTGACTGGCGACTGGTTGCTGGCTGGGTAAACAATAACCCACATGAATAACGATAACGATTGATGCGAGTAAGAAAAGAGATAAGACAACATCACTAAACATTTAACTGTTTTCTGTAAATTAAATACACAGTAAAATGCCTAATTTAGATGTTTGATACGAACAAGCTTGTTGTTTTCTATTTCTATGGTGTCATCCGACTATCTAAAATATAAAATAAAGAAATGGTCAAAGTTTTACATGAATTGATAAATATACAAAGTAACTGTGGAGCTTTTACTTAAAGATCTAATCTGGTGCAGTTTTTGGCCTATCCCTACTTCTAGGCTAGAGAGGCCATGTTAAATCAGATAAATCAGATAAACAATGAATGTGCCGTTCTCAAATCATGTCTCCAGTTACTAGGTAACTAGGTACAGTTGACCTTTCATTCTCTACACAAACAGAAAAGACAGAGAAAGAGACTGTTGAGTTGACTGTTATTGTGCTTGCATTCTCCTTGTTTTTGGTTATCAGTATCAGAGAGATCGAGTAATCAACTCATCAAAAGTGGTTGCAGTTTTAAGGAAATTACTATGCAAATATTATTCAGAAAAAATGCATGTTGGCATTTACTAATTCTCATACAGCACTCTTGCAACGTCATTTTGCCTATAACTACAACGTGGACTATAATTTGTGGCCATAATTCACCATCTAGGTAATTTGTGTAGTCGAATGCAGCTACATATTACTACTCCCTTGTAATCAAATATTTACATCGAACAAATCATTTTGTATGACTTACGCAAAAGGACAAGTAAAAATGAGTTGACGATGACGAGGGTAATCTATGGTGTATTGTTTGTGGATAAACCAATCGGCCGGCGGCCCATTTTTGTGTGAACTGCTACGGACGGCTGGAGGTAAAGCTTCCCAGCTGCTGTGGAGGATATGCAACAACTTGGTTTAATTCGAATGGTAAATTAATTATGGTTACACCATGCACCACCGTTTTCGTGAACCTTTGCTGCGACATGTGTATCGAACTGGACAAACCGTCTTACGGGTTAGTAGACATACATACCTACATAGGTTTCCATACATGAATTTAGTAGTAATTTATTTTAGCATAATTCCGTCCTCATGATGTGAATATTTTGTTTGAAAGCATTTATTCAAAACTAGTAGCAAATAAGATAACACGTCATGTTACAAAAAATAGATGCACTTCCTCTCCTCTCTCTCGCTGTCTCTCTTAACTCTCTTAATAATTATTCCTTTGGATTTGGATTAAGTATATTCCCCAGACTTAAATTATCACATCAAATACAAATATAAATTTGAACCGAATAACCTTCAATTCCTTCAGTTTTTCTGGGTAAGTGTGGGAACGCAGTTGATAATTTTAGTTAATAGACCATTAATTTGAGTATTTTCTCATTATTAGTAAGATTAGGTTTATCGACGACCTTAACCATCGTAGCACCTCAAAACACGAAATTTTCTTACACTCGCGATGGCATGAAACTTTATAAGCTCAACAAACCTTCAACTTTCAACAGCTATTGTACATAGGTAATGTGTTATATGATCATGTGCATTCTAAAAATCACACAAAACAAAGAGCTACCAAGTAAGTAAATTTTTACGTAGCATCAAATTAATAAAATGAGGCTCCTAATGCTATATAAATTGTATTAGAGTTGCATTGACAAATTCCTGTAGTGAACTGTGTGGCGTTTGACAGTAGTCAAGCTTATAACTAGCACAAAGTTGTGATGTCCAGAGAAAAGCAACAAATACTAGTATCTACATATTATTAGGTGGTAGAGGAATAAGCTAAAATATCATAATATTTGTATTGCATTTAACAATTTTTATGAAGTGGTAACAAACAAAACTAAAAATATCACTTGCACACTTTACAGGGCTATTTAGGAAGCGAGTCGTGTTACAGGAGTGGCAGTTGCTATTGAAAAGTTTCCTTCATTTTTTCGCATTTGACATTGCACCGTCTCGTGACTGTTTGGCCACGAAGACAGAAACAAAAGAATATATGATGATGACGATAACAAAGGGAGTCAAACGAAAGCATATCATCTATTTACATAAATGCCACTTGCACATATTCCGGTTGATGTGCTCGATAACCTCGGCTGTGGTGAATGTTGCCGTTAAGATACTGCTGCTGAGAGTGGGAATTCCCTGTGTCAACTGTAGTTGGAACCAGCCAGAGACTTCTTTTGTGCTGCAACATGAAAATCATACAACGTACACAAAAACATAAAGTAAAAAGGTGCATAAAGATAAATACAAATATTAATACAAATAATCATAAAAAATAATGTCATCATGTAAAATCGAGAGTTTATAAGTTTATTTATACCACTATTAACTAGTAAAATGCGACCGTTACTAAGAAGAAGGATGTCGTAAAAGTAAATTTTATTTGTGATAACTTCACGTGTGCTCCGATGAAGGTCGGATTATATTATCATAGCGTAATTGAGACGACAAAAATATTTTAACATGAAAACATTTGTTAGCGATGCACTTATTATTTTAAAGTAAATTATAGGTATATAGACAGATTTGGGTACTACGCTACACGTACCCTTCTCAGGGCTGACAGGTACTTGGCGGTGTCCACCGCTCTGAATGGAACAAAATAAGCCGAATGTAGTTTGCTGGTAGTTGGGATGAGCACGTCGTCACCAATAAAATGATGGCCCAAGTCAATGTCGTGTTCACTGCGAGCAACGCCAATGAAAATTACCAGACAGTAGGTCAGTAGCAACAACTGGCGACTCCATCCGAAAACTAGTTTCGTTGAGGCTGAAGATGACGGAGAAGGTGATATTAAAAAATATAACATTTTAAATGGAAAAAATCCAACACAAAAATTTTGCGGTTGCTACACGAAAATTTCTACGAAAAAATGCAATAAGCTGTTTCACTCCTCGAGGCTATGAAAGAACTGNTATGAAAGAACTGCAAAACTGTACTGTCTCAAAGAAACACGTCGTTGACAATGAGAAAAAAATCATGCACTTTGTGGATTTTCTTTAAAAATAAGTTTAAATAATTAAGTTTCCTGATTCAGGGTACACAATTGCACATCTAAAATCAACCTAAAATGGCTTTTGTATTTACGTAGTTTACGTAGTAGTATGTCATGTTGTATGCTTTGTTGTTGCCTCTCGTGAAAGGAAACGTCCCCATAAATTTCAATCGGCCAAGAGCTTAGCATGGTCACCGATGTTGGTTTTCTTGTTACGGTCATTGTTCTTAATGTAACAATGAACACCATTGCGTGACCACCAACACTATATAATTTAAGGCACTCATTTTAACACAACTGAAGGTGCCACATAATTTAATAAACCAAAATATTTAAACTGTGTTTGTTCTGAAATTATTTATTGTTGACTTTTAATTATAAATTTTTAAAAGTAGCCATTCCTACTGCACACGGAGATTTAATTTAAGCAACTTGTCTGTTGCTTGTACTTTTATACATAAATATTATTTTGGGTTTGAAACACCGGTACACTAATTACAATTTTCTTTGAGTTTCAGTCGTCAAACAAAGCAACACAACACGCTGCCCGGTCAATTGGTACTGTTTTGTTTTAAGTTGAATAACAATGAAATTACTTAAATAAACAATTAACATAAAATGATCTATTATGATTATCCCATTATCACTCTGCCAACCATAACCAGTACGCAACACCCACCATCACCACACCACCTGTAACGCATGCCTACAACAGAACAGTACGATAAAAACTTAACAACATGACGGTTAATTGGGCTTGGCGACAAAAGTTTCACTTTTTACACTTTCGTGCCCTTCCTGATTACCTACATCAACATAGGTAGGGTAAATAGTAAATGCGTACATATCATTAAAGCATTTTGTTGTTAAAAATTTAATTTACAGAAACTATGTTTACGGCATCTGTGATTTAGATACAATCATATTTTAGCAGTACTCCCAATTTTTGCCGTACGCTGGTCTACACGCGATGGGACACTTTGCCAAAGACAAATTCATATAAATATAATTTCCCACAAAGGCCCCAGGCTCACTAGTCCTTTGGCTGGGGAAGGGTCGAAGCAGGGTCCACTTTTTCCATTCGGCACAATGGTAACTATCGTGGGCAAGGACTTTCCGTCGTACCGGGAAGAATATCTTTGAGGCGAGCTCTCCCTGGTCGTGATATGTCGGATACAATTGGTTTTCAATGCGATTCTCAAATATCTCCGACCTTAGAGTTTTTGCTTGTTTCATACCCAGACGGGTATTGCTCGCCCCCCACATTCCGGCCAACATGGGTAAATTATGGTTGTCCTTGTAGTCTCTCATGACATGTATAGCTTTCTGGCTATGACGAAGCCAGTCTTGGACTGCCCCGACCTCTCGGGCTGTTATAAAAGTGTCCAGGTCTCGGGATAGGAAATGGTCTACACTTTCATCTCCCAAAGGAAGGAACCGCCACATACGAAAGTAACTGGTCTGTTGGTTACCCAGTGCAGGAGAATTTCGAATGTCACACCAAAAAAGGTCAGGATTTTCACAGAGTAGTTTACAGTAGGGATCATTCCTTGTCAATGTGACATCTGTGTAGACGCGAAAGGTATAGCCAGGATAGTACTTTTGCATTAATCGAACATTTTCTCGGAGTCCAGACTGAAACCGAGAGTCTAGCCAGAAGTAATTGGTTCTGTTTTTGAAATAGAGGGAAACTGAAATAACTTTTTGATTGGGTTCGAAAAATGTGCCAGGATCGCTACACGTAGAATGCACAAGATCAGCTTCATGACTATAGAGTTGATTTGTAACGTTTTCGGCCGTCAGTGAGGTGCAAGAATAAAAGTAGTTACGAAAGCAGGAACAATTTGGGATGTACTGAGGATTGATTGTGTCTGCCAATGCGATTCTCTCCTGCAAGGAATGATGTTGTGACTTAAATTTGCTGCATATCACAGCCTTTGTTACTGGAAATGTAATCCTTGGGGGCACTTGGAGAAAAAGGGACAACGCAAGGAACGTTAAGAATACTATGATAAGTAAAATTTTGAATACAAAGGAAAGTGATATAGAACACAGAGAGCAGCAGCGATTAAAAAGTCTCATTTTGTATATATACTTACAACGGGCTTACTGTAAAAATAAGTATTCAGATGGGACCCACGCCATGTAAACCCAATGTTATACTTTCTTTACAATTAGTGCATATGAATTTTAAAATAAGGTTGCCCAATACAAGAAAATTGTTGCTGTATTCCATGACAGACAATAAACAAAAGCTTTTTTGTCAACTCAACTGTCATTTAGTTTTGTTGAAATTCGTACGATTCTCGCAATGCATACAAAACCATAACTAATTGTGCATTGCACAATTAAGTCATCTAGATTTAATGGTTGAAATTGTTGTAAGAATTACAATGCCGTATTACCGCATTTTATCTCTACTGCAAAGCTGAGTGAGCTTTGATCTCAAGGAAGTAACATTGCATTTAACATTTAAAAGATTTTGTTTAAATTGTCTTGATGAATGAACAATAAAAGGGGCACTATATGCACATTATGAGTAACTATTATGATATTTATTATAAATCCATACAGATACAAATACGCTCAGATTTTCAATAAACCAATATGATAAAGAACATAATAGAAATCCATAATTTAAGACAATAGTAAGGGTAATTTACAAAATTAGAAAAAGACGTTTAGAAATTATCATGATCAATAAATTAGAAATACAACTTTTTGCTATCATATCAGTCGATATGCGAAATTCAATCTTTTGCAATACCAGCGATAATAAATATTTTTTATAAGTTTTAATGTGAAAGCAATTACGTTTGAAAATGGTTTTCTATTCTACATTATAATTCCATGAGCGCTCTTCATGTGCCCCCTTAAATTATGTCTGTGTGCATACGCCGAACCACACTCCTGGCAAATAAAAGGCTTCTCTTTTGTATGCGTCCTCGTGTGCTCCTCCAGTTTTGCCTTCGATGAACATTTTTTGGAACACGTTGAACACTCAAATTTCCAACTACTTGGATCCATGTGACTGATATTATGACTTTTTAACCTTTTCTGGTCTTTGAAAACTTTGCCACAATGCTCGCAGATGTATTCCTTCACATCTTTTTTCATATGCACGGCCATATGTAGTTTCAAAGCAACATGTCCTGGGCATTTTTTTCCACATTCTGTACAAATTAAAATGGAAGCGTCTTTCTGATTGTGAGCACGGGCCTCATGGTTGTCTAAATCAAGCTTTCTTTCGAAACGGCGGTCACATTCGGGGAAACTGCAGGCAAACTGAAAGGTAGACTCTTTTACTTTATGTGATATTTTACGATGGCGTTTAAGATGTTCTGCTCTTGTAAAAATCGCACCGCAAGTACTACAGTGGTGAACTTCTCCTATTCTGTGAACCTCTTTGTTATGCAGAAGATATTGAGCACCAGTTCGGAAGTAGCCCGGACATTTAGAACACTTTGTCATGGCCTCAGGGTCTATTCCATGTTTGTCATGGTATC
>JAHZNB010003346.1:0-10261 GCA_027744295.1 Callyntrura guangdongensis
AAGTGGTAGAGGGCATACACAAGATACAAGAAATAAAAAGTTAACTGCACTACGTGAAAAGGAAGTCCTACAGCTATGTTTATGTTTTAATGCTTCCGCCGACGACGATGATGATGATGATACTTGATGTTTTAAAGTGTTATGTATGATGTTACAAAACTTTCCATCTTATATCGTCTATATCACCACTACTGGCGAATGGCGATAAGTGGATGAGGCTTGGCAAAAACAAGACAAACGAAACATTCAATATACTGGCGTTTGTTTTACGTTCACGCTTGTAATACGACGTGCGTGTCTATGCAATCCATGTAGTCTTAAAGCTGACAAGAAAATAGCCTACAAAGATATTATATGATGAAAAAATGGACTCTTAAGATGCTTATCCTCGAAAAACAGAGGGAAGTACGCGATTCCGCATTTATCCACTTTTCCCATCATCCATTCATTTCACTTTTTCGTTCATCATAGCCCCGCGGAAGATTGTCAAGTTGTATTTACACAAGTTGTGGTAGTGGTATTGTGTATAGTTTATATAATTTGTCGTGCACAGAATACATGAGTAGCCTTTTATACGCATGCGGTAGTGTCAGTTATCATCTGCAATGTCATCATCCTGTTTCATTATTATTTTTGCAACATTGCATTGTCGTAATATACTTATATTTGAAACAGGAGGACAATGAAGATAAATATTACATTCATGGAAATTCGCACATTTTCGTAAATAAACGTGAAGTAGTAAAGTAAACTTCACATTTTATACAAAATACGAAAACTCAATAAAATGACCGTATATATCACTATTTGCTACGTTTTTGGTTGCCAAAATACGTCTTATAATTCAACAAATTTCAGCATATTTTAACAAATTCACAGTTCATTAGCCACTATTAATATCATGAATTTTATGCTCGGTGAATTGCTAATTTTTTTTTAGTAAAGCATGAAAATATTTTTGAGATTGAATGTCCCTAATATGCGGCGTATTTCCATACAAGTTAAAGTTTCACCCAACATTTCTATGAAAATGCCTAGGTGGTACCGGAACTTGACAGATTTTATTTTATACCTGCTCATGTCATCGTTCCGACAGTTCCAGATTCTCGTCATAATATTATTTAAAATGTTCATGACTGCTTATCTCGTACCGCGCACATGCGTCAAGAAAACAGTTCACTCAAACTTCCAAACTCTCTCTTGTATGAAATGTATGGGAATACAATCCAAACTGTAGTTTTGCTTTTGCGAATGTATTTATTGTAGCGGAACCGGAACATAATACTTGAATGAAAAACTAGGCGCACGCTGTGCGACGACGGGATGTACTTGCAATTCTTCGTGCATAGGTATACTGTGACATATGGCTGTTGACACGCATTCATGTGATGGTAAGTTTGTTCCTCTGTCTCTGCAAAAGTATGCCTTTCAACTTTGTACCCTCTGCTATTTGACAAGTGTGAAGGCACAGTTTGGATGTACTTGAATATATTTTAGTCGAAAACAATAAAACTACACCCTAATTTTTTTAAAAAAAATCCTATAGTTTGTTAGTACGATACAAGTCCTGTAGTTAGCTGAGCTGGTCTCCTGTACCCAAATGAATAAGACCGCACAAAAGTTTCAAAAATATATTTTCACCAATTTCATCATATTTTTTGTACAATTCCTAATTCAGTATTTGCTCATTTAAATGTGTCCACAGTATTTATTTGCATTCTTCCACACATCCTTCCTCTAGCCTTACCAGCTCATTTTCAACTTTCCCTGATGATGCAATCCATTTATTCAGCTCTCTAAAGCCCTGTAAATCCTTCCATGTCTTCATCTCATTGATGACTGGGACTGTACACTCGTCAGTTACTCTCCACAACGAACTGTATATGCATAATATGTTATCTTTAAGTATATATTCTCTGCAAAGTGTACGTTTTACATGCACAGTGGAACAAGTACCACAAATTCACTTCTTGTATCAACTAGTAGTAGTGTGTATGCTTTGATGATATTTGCTCAGGCAGTTCACTAGGGTAAATATAGTCTACTAACACACACTAACCCAAATGAGTGAAGCATCCTTGGAACGATGTATGCCGGTTCATTCCCCAGTTGGTTCATTGAACTTGCTCCCATTCCTATTTAAACGTGCTTTTACTCTTTCTCTCTTGTGGAGTTGGTGGTAATGTTGATGATGCTACTCAAGTAAGAGCAACTGCGGAGAGGAGAAAGATTTACTTTCTCTCTGTGCTAGTTATTAGACTCATTTCATCTTACACATCAAAGACGTTCAGTTGAGAGCTGCAGCCTCAGCTGCAGCATCAAGTGTACAACAGTGTCCGTTGTCGTCCCCTATGTATTTATCACACTGAAGCATACTTGCAGCAGTAGTGCTACTTGGCAGGATTGTCATACATGAAATGAAAGCTACATTCAACCAGGAGGCTACAACTACGTTATTAGTGAATAGAGAAATACGCCAGTGAGACAACATACTATCCCCTACTAAAAGGGTGGAACGCTTTACAGTGAAATATTGAGAGACCTCCTGGAAGAAACTGTATGAATGTGGAGAAGTATTAATTTGCGTATGCACATCATCGTCTTGTCTCTCATATTTCCTTTCATTTCATATCATGCTTGTAATCATCAGCTTATCATAAATCTTCGTCCGTAGATTTCTCCATGTCACGTCAAAGTTCATTACTGGNCTTGTAATCATCAGCTTATCATAAATCTTCGTCCGTAGATTTCTCCATGTCACGTCAAAGTTCATTACTGGTACGAAATTCATTAAAGGGGAAATGGTGACCTTGTTCTGTTCTCTATTCCAGGAAGGGAAAATAAAGGTTTGACATCTCTTATGTGACACAACCCACGTCACATTAATACCAATTCCCGGTAAGATAAATTTTAAAGTGGAACAAATTACTTGTTTTTTTGTATCCAGTTATGTGCATAGTGCTGATCAGACGCTGTCAACATTAATTGATAAAGACGAAAATCAACAGTTCAAAGAAACTATGGGAGAGGCTTGATTTTGATTCAACTACAAGCACGATGACTATGAAAGAATACGCAGTATAATTTAATGATTTTTACATACGCTTTACAATCTCAGTACTCACCACAGGTAAATATTCTAACTTTTAGATTAGTTTAGCGTTGTACGTTGTTGAATACTGCGTACTGTGGTGATGAAAGTTTCCAATCGTCATTTTAAAGGAGCTTGACCAAGTAGCCTCAAGTGGTTGTGATGTGAAGCCCAAACGTACAATTTGTACGTTGTTGAATACTGCGTACTGTGGTGATGAAAGTTTCCAATCGTCATTTTAAAGGAGCTTGACCAAGTAGCCTCAAGTGGTTGTGATGTGAAGCCCTTTAGGTTCAACGTGTCATCCAAATTGTTTCAGTATTATTAGATCGATCGAATAGAAGATTGTTCCTTTCTTTTCTATATGTGGCAAATTTAGGAATAACCGTTTGGGCACAAAGGTGGCTGGCTTTTGCAATCTGGATGTGGGTAAAGAGTTCTGCCATTTACAGTCAACAAGCTTTTTATAAGGTCAACATTCTTGAACTGTAGCCTGCTGACTGCTACTAACATTATCCATAATGATCAGTCCAACTTTCCTTTGCACCACCACCTGGAGACCAGAGATGAGAAACAAACGTGCCAACGGCTGTGACGCATTAATAAGTAATGACTACACTGTCACGTTTCCTGTTGATAAGTTTTGTAGATAGTCGACCGTTTGTATAAATTTTGGGAAGGAACTTAAGTGTACGTACATTACGTTGTACAACGAAAGGAAAAATTAGTTTGGCCGCCCGCATTTCAGGGAGAAGGAATTGCCGAAAGGTAGGAATTTTTTTGGGTTTACTCCAGCAGCAAACCACCGCACTGCCAAAGTTGGCTGGAGAAAATTACATACGCTTGTTCTACAAAGTGTAGATTACAGTAAAGGGAGAAGACGAAATAATTTCAGAGAACAGAAAATGAGCATCAACGGTTATCCCCTTAAACGTTTAACTTTAATAAGGATGTCATCATACCACCACTTCCGTATGTATTTATGTAATAACATTCTACACAATATTAAATGCTTCACGTCAGCGTAGTCATTATCGTCAAATGTACAAACAATGAAACAAGAATTTTCATGTGTATATTTTACACAACAATTTTTCTATTTATGTTACCGCTGCCTAAGGCTTGAAGGAAGCCACCAAACAATACTCCTTCACTGACTTCAAGCTGCTTAGCAAGCGATGAGATGACTGAATATTTATTTGTATACTCAAAATACCCACTAGCCTAAAAAAAATATGCAAAAAGTTATATATGCTACCTATGCTATCTTTCGTTTCATGCAATGATACTCTTATAATTTCCAAATGCATCACTAGCAGGAAAGCAAAAACAGAAAGAGGGAGGAAAGAGGACACTGAAATTGAATGACTTGGGCTTGACTTTTTGTGTGAGTAATGGCAATATCTAAAGGCACATGCTCACTGCACACATTCATTTTGTAGCACACTTTTAGCTACTCCTACTTAGAATACAGAGCAAGTTGTTTGTTGGCAGGCATACAAAGCGAGGTGAACAAAGTAGAGAGAAAAGATAAATTTTCAGACGTAACAATGAAAGAAACTCCAGTGAAACATATGATACCGACAAGAGAGAGAGAGAGAGAGAGGAGGGAAAGGAGAAAATGGGATGCATTTTAGAAAAACCGTGCATCATCGTAGGAAAGGAGGGAAATGGTACAGATAGTTGCAGCCAAACACCACATTTCATTCCCTCTCGCTCTTTCTTGAGCCCATAATCATCACATGTTATTTACAATATACCGTTATAGTTATAATAATAATAATATTAATATATATCTCGTGTATTTATCTTCCTTTTTTTCGTTTTTGACACCTCAAGCCACCTTCCTTCCATTATTATAGGTCGTGCGATAATAACACGGTAACACACACCTACCTATTATAATGGATCTGGCACGGTATATGGGCTGTACTCTTCTAGCCAACGGTAATTGCATTGTGACTTAACTTACTGAAATGCATAGATATTTTATCTAGAGCTTATATAGAAAAATAGTGGTAAACACATAAATAGTAACAATAATACGATGGGTCACTTGACTTTTAAGATTATTTCCTTTAACACAGTAGCTCTCGAATGCGCTTTTTTGGGGTTTCACTCGTTAGGTAGTGAGTAGTATCAGCCAGCCAGTCTGAGCCTGTGTGTGTGCAGATATAAGGAAGGTTTATGGCGATAACTGTCGTAATAGTAATAGGTAATAGTAATTTTACGCAGTTATATTATCCCGTTGTAACTGTAAGTTTAACTAAACATGAATCGTAAAATGTATATTACTACTACTACTACCAACTGCACTCAAAAAGCTCGTTGCATCTTGTTCACCGAGAGAGGATATACCTTTTATATGTAAATGGAAAATACCACTAGCAAGGCAATGGAATTGAGAGAAAATGGGGCTAGAAACTGGAAGAAAGGTCCTAAATAATTTGAAATGAGACAGAAACGCATAAATTTTAACCTAGATATTGCTTCCTTCACTTGCCGAGTGGTAGTATATTTTATATTATGGGCCTGTGACAGCTGCTTATTTCAGTGCACTACACACACACACTACACTGAATTGAGAATAGCGCTATAATCCCGGCCTTTGCATTAGATTGTCTGCGTGTGTTTGTGCTGCTGCTAGAGAATTAAGCGATTGACCTTTTGCCCTTCTTTGTATTTTCCATGCAGTGCACTTTCATCTCTTTATGGTCTAACTTAGCAAAGATGCCGAGGAAAAAAATAAGTGCTCTGCCACTTGTACTTTAAATAAGAGTCTGGTATTACATATAAAAGTTTGGTGGGAAAAGAACACGACGATATAGTAAGGTATAGCAAATGATATAATATACTTAAAATTTATGCATGTAGTAAAAGTAGGTAGTGCACCTAGATAAAAAGTTGAAAGTCAATTTGGGGTAAAGATTGGAAGCTTCTAATTCTACTGTATTGGAACGAAATATCAAGAATGATTACAGCACCGTAGAACTAATTATAGCCTGATGACTTAGGCAGGCAAACGGTATGATTGCTCTGATTTGTAATGAAAAATATTTTTTGTTTAAATCCATTTGATGTGAGAAGCTAAAAACATGCTTCCTGTGGAGATTTGAAATTTGTCAGTTCTATTAAAAGCCATCAGCAATTACTCATGCCATGAGTCAGTCAACATGAGTTCAACATTTACGATCTGAATCATTACAATGTGTACCTACTTATGTATGTAGTAATTTAGACATTCGTTTCGTCTATCCTTGAAAGTGCTCAATTCTATTATCCTACTGATGATGCCTAAACTCTGTCTTTACAACATAAAACGCTTCAAAACAATTTGCGTGCATCATTCACATCAAAAGAGATCAATTTAACTCAACCAGGAGTGTAGTGGGTTCCTAAAAAATTCACAATTTTTCATGCTTTTACTTGTGTGACGAAAATCGTCAGAGATGAAAGACTTTCCTTCTCTCGTCTGGGAAATGTATATCGTATATATTAATTCAACCAGGAGTATAGTGGGTTCCTAAAAAATTCACAATTTTTCATGCTTTTACTTGTGTGACGAAAATCGTCAGAGATGAAAGACTTTCCTTCTCTCGTCTGGGAAATGTATATCGTATATATTAATTCTAAGTACGCATTCTACGAAGTATTAACTTGAAACCATCCTCATATAGAAATTGATAAATTTGTTTTATATTTACTGATGTGAGCAATATCATATCATAGGAAGTAAAATGATGGCATATCAGTGTAATGCATATTGTCCGTATATCTGTACGCGGTATACGTGTAGGCTATAGGTAAATACAAGTGAAAATGCAAACCCCATTTTACGTAGCCATATTTCACGTCAACACAAGCCAATACACCAATTTAGTCATAATTTTTCAATGCCGTCTTCATTTCATACTCAAGACTATCTTTTCTCATGATGATCGACAGTTAAAGTGCGTCAGAAGGACAAAACGATTAAACCTGGTCCCTTATGCCCATATCCCGCGTTTCGTATTCGTCTTACTGGTTGGTTGTTACGTCCGTTAACTTCTGATGACCCTCGTTATTCAGTAATCTATGTTCTTTTCCAAAGTAATGGCCCCGCTTATATCCCGCGTCCACCACAATGACGACCGAGTATTTATTTGCCATTCGAATTTTGTTGTGAGGAACTCAGCAAACAACCCACGTCAAGTTTGGCCCTTACTTTCCGGCGAAAAATTATTGGACAGCTTTTCTTGCCTTTATCCTGAAATGATTCCGAATCCCGTATAAATATGTACTGTTTGTTCTCATTGCGCTTTATTTTCATCCTTCAACCAAATCCGATTCATTCCAGGGTACAGCAGCAATAAAAGGCATTTTTTCATTCAACCCAGCGCTGGCGGATGAACGCGAGATAAAATATATATCCAGTTTTTTTCCTGTCCTTGGCTCACGGCTCATCCTCATTTCTTCTTTAGCCGGGTCTTGATACGTTCCTTTTTCTTCAATCCAATATCCACCCGCATTTTCCTGCCTTTTTCCGCATCACTTCAACCTCCAGCAGCTTTCTTTCGTGCCGACACACTCGAGCACATGGGCCAAGTTTAGGATGCGTAGCAATAATGGGAAAAGCATCTCCACATAAATGCACATTTCATTCATGATATATTGTGTATCTCTGGACTGGAACAGCCTTAATATCGTAACATATCGAAATGCGGGAAGGCCTGCTGATGCTCTTCTCCCTGCACATATATCTTTTTTCCCTATCCCTCCAGAAATATTGGTGACATCAGAACAAAGTCAAGCTAATATATTTCCAACACATACACACACTGCAAGGTTTTCGTACGTGAATTTCAAACACAGATCCATATGTAGGTAGATAGATGCATTTGTTTTAAATCTAAATTCCTACCCTTGTACAATTCTTTGCTCTTTTTTCGCATCTGAGTCCTATCCCGTCAAACTCTTTAGTTTCGAAATCACGATCCCGTTCTCACAAGTCGTGCCGTACTATGGGAAAGTTTAGAACGTAAATGGTTTTAAGAATATATACACACACTGATAAGAAGAGACGCGGTGGATAACATGGGCTGCTACTGTGAGCTTGAGGGAGATATAAAAATTGTGTGTAGCCCTGAAAAGTAAGTCTCAGCTTGTCGACTCGTCACGGTGAATACAAGGTTTGTTGATCTAACCGGACAGATGTGGTATCCAGCCAGTAGAAGAAAGAGAGCTGTTTTTTTCTGTTTTTACACAAACACTGGAGACTCTCCCCCTCCCTCACTTTTCCTCGATATAACTTTGGCCACTACTGGCAGGCAGAAGTGTGTTTTCCGTGATGTGAGAATTAGACATGCTCTATTATGTGCATGTTGGAGGAATGAAGAACGAATGAAGCCGTGATGTGAGAATTAGACATGCTCTATTATGTGCATGTTGGAGGAATGAAGAACGAATGAGGGAAACTGGGAACGACAACGAGTAAAGTGGTTCTGGATAAATAGTTGCAATAATAATGCACTGAGCTCTTCTGTTTCGGTGGTAAGTGGATCTGGGATATATTTCAACCGGACTGACAATAATTCTCTCCAGCATTTATCTCTTCTTCCCTTCTTTCTACCAACAACGGTGAACGAAGACGGCGACAGCTTCCACTATAATGCTATCACAAAAGTTTTCAGATACATACTTCGCCCATTTAACTTGGAATGATGAAGGGCATTTTGGTATTACCCATGACGAGTTACGGCAGTCTCGAAATGTATACGTGGAAGATAAACTGTGACTGACTGACAGACTGGCTCGTTCGCTGGATGAACAGAAAGTTTATAGGGGTAGGCTTTTTTGTACACCATCATCATATCATCAGAATAATAGCCCCCTGCAGCAGGAGACGCAGTGAAGGAAGAAAAGTTAGCGGAAAGGGAGATGCATTGTAATAATAAATATCGTCATCTCATCAATATTATTTTATTATTACGATTTTCGTCGTCGAGATACTCTACTTTATTCAAAATGTAGAGGTAGGGAAAATATTCTGACTCACTCACAACAACAGCTCAATATGGCAATAAAATCATTGAAAAAATGCACTTGCCACAAAGCGCACATATTTCATCGTTTTATGATACCTAGTGGTGATGTTGGCAGAAAAGTAAATAAATGTGCGGCAACTTTCTTCTTGACAGACAGGATAGATTTTGGGGAATAAGCGGAGGAAGTAAAGGGGGGACTAGATCCTTGATACTCCCACACACACAGCCATCATCACATTCCTACTTTCTGCACTCGTTAACGTTTCGCTTTCGGCGCTATTCCAGTAGAAGTGCAAAGCAGTGCATTTTTATCCCAAAAGTTTCATTATATTACTAGCCTTTGGAAAACAAAATCCGTCGATTTACCAAGTGTGTATGATAATATATGGTCTGTCGCAAGTCAGGACAGAGTGGCAAAGTATAACGTTGAACGTGTGTGTACCTATTTGAGAACGCATGGTACTGATCCAGTGATCGCACCCCACACTAGAGGCTGAATATTCATAAGCCGTACAAATACTAGAGCTCTGCATGCATGTAACTCTACACAACATCAGTTTCGGACATTTTTGGTATTTTGTCGGAAGACTGCTTGCTGCTGGGCTGTCATCAGACACAAAGATTTATCAAAACAAAAGGGACATTTCTCATAATAATAATAATAATAATAATGAAAACGAGGAGCAAAAATGAAATATGGGAGGATACGATTTCAGATATTATGACATGGATATGAATATTACACTCTCTGCTTACATGAACAAATCTCATGGAAAATCTTTTTTTGCTTAGGTACCATATTATATACCCCTGTCAGTAATATTGCAGTCTGTCTCCGCTCGCGCTGTGTGTGTGTTTATTACTATTTTTTGATTATTTTGGTGTACTTTTCTATACTACGTGCATACGTGTAAATACAATTTTTTTTCTTATTCTATTTCCTAGTAGAGGAATTTTGTGTATAGTTTCTTTCTGTCCGTCTGTTGTGGGTCGATATCTCACACAATATTTTGGATTCCAGCAGAGATACCGTGCAATGGGAGAAAAAAATGACAGGTCATTTCTGCCAACTAATACGGGAAAAGCTTACTCATTTCTAAGCATATCGGTTGTAGAACAAATTGTAATATTGTAATACATTACGACG
>JAHZNB010003347.1:0-12991 GCA_027744295.1 Callyntrura guangdongensis
GTTTTGGATTAAAAGCCCGATTATGTGAGACGAAGAATGAAAAACCGACGAGTAACCGTCATTATGGGCGGGTGAGCTTGGATATCCTGCACATGTCACACAGAATAGGTTACACAATCATTAATTTATAACTTAACTTGGGAGGAGTTAACAATTGATTAGCTAGTAGGTTCACATAATGGGATATAATTTTTATTCTGATTATGGTTGGCTAAGCTTACTTTTAGTTTTTAACGTTTTGTCGTACAAACACGATAGTTTACATAATGACATAATGACATTTCTAATAATGAACCTAAATTTATCATTAAATTTATCCATGTTGTCATTTTCTAAGTAAGGAGGCCTTTTATCTATATAGTATTATCGGAAAACTCCGTAGCTCCTAAAAGAATGCAACGTAATTCATTATTTGTCGTAAATGGAGCAACTGTTATTTTCCGTTCCTCAATAATCCTCGCAGCTGCTTTAGCAGATAAATCTAGGTATGTATTGTGATTAGTGTGAACCACAGATTAAAACAAAGAACTAGTTGACCAACACTCGTGGAACCGATTGATAGACAAAAAATAGTTTAATTTGTCTGTTTATGTATGTTCTTATGATGATACAGCAGACAGGGAATATCGGTTAAATTTATCCATTTTGGATAATTATGTGTATATATCCACCCATCTGTGAATAAATTTATCAGGTTTTAACACAGGCAAGGATAAATTTATCCAAATTTTAATTTAAAAAGCATTATTTCAATATATATTACGTTTCTCACAATTAAAAAGTCCGACGGTAAAAAAAACAAATAAAAATAAACTCAAAACTAAATTTTTTACACCTCCACAATTTTTGTTACTTAAATTTTTTTCTTAATGTTTTTTAAATTAAAATTTGCGTAAATTTATCCCTTCCTGTGTTGTTATTAAACATAACTCGTCAATCTCGCATTATTAGGTAATTTTTTACATCATAATTACATGTATGAAAGTCAGAGACTCTTAATTTTTGTGAGGTTGACCAAACAAAAAGTCATGATGTATTTTAATTTCTAAATCCAATACCCAAACCACTTTAGGTTACTGCATTGCACAGTTGCACTCCACAAATATATAGCAATCGGTATAGCCTTCATAACATGAACGTCTATCTAGAGAGCCAAGAACACTTTGTTTCAACTTTGACTCACTTCGGCTTGGCTAAACTTAGCATCTACACACACCACACGCATGGCCAATGGCCATCATCAATAACACAATATTGCTTTAAACACTAAAGAGCTACTTATTGAAACCAACATAAATTAAGCTAACTAACATATTCATCCTTTCTGCTGACATTTAAAGTGAAGAATGGAATGATGCAAAGTACAAGGAATTGGGTTAGTGAAATAATAGTGGCTGAACGCTCGCATGCATAAAATAATTTGTAAACATATTCAAAGGAGGGCTTAAATTTATGTTTGTTTCCCATTTCATTATGAAGTAGTTCTAGTGTGAGTTATAACTATAACAGAGTCAATTGTACGTGCTTCCTAGAATCCCGTAAATAAATTCAAAAACAAAAAATGGGTGTCAGCAACAAAATAAAATTATTTTTGTTTTTTTATCCCACACCGAGTAAACTTGGATGAAGGATGAACCACAACGAGCGTTCAACTCAAATAAATTCAGTGAACAAGGCGAATGACTCATGAACGAGCTGACAAAAAAATGCTTTGTTGACAACAAATTTTCTGGTGTAACCCTGCCCGCTGTCGATAAAAGTGACGCACAATCAAAAATTAAAATTACCCTTTGGCTCCACTAAAAAAATGGATTATGCTCACTTCTCTCCTGAAAAAGAGAACAACTGTAATAAAATATAGGTACGTGTGAAATGTAAAAATAGCGAATAATGTTGTTTTTATTTATAGATTCAAACGCTATTTAATATTTAATTTTCACATTAGACTTTATTTCTCTAAATAAACAATTATGTTGAATTTTTATTAATAATCGTAATGCTAAAAACAACAACGTAATTCTTTGACTCTGAAAAACCGCAGAAAAACACTTATCATTGCGCGTAGCAATCTTTCTAATTTATAACGACGTACATATAACTTTACCTGCATTCTTTTAAACCTGCATTCCGATTTTGTCTCTAGAAAGAAAACAGCATATTTGTGTATACCTTTTTGATGTTTTATGTCATATGTGCTGGGGCAACTTGCGACGTACAAATGACAAGGTTGTATTTTGGCTCATTCCTTTCACCTGTACCTTTGTAATTTTTGTCTATATTATATACTTAACATTTTTATAAAGGAATAATTTAAATTATGTGCTTGATTAATACAATAATAACCAATAAATTAATGTAAACTATTTTAATAAAAGAAACAGGACATTGCTTCCGTACTCACCTACTGCTACCGTGCTACCAAACTGCATCTATCTGCCCACAGGATATAACCTTGTCATTTTGTAGTCATCAAATTAATCATTCGTCCATTTCAATGTCCGTATACATGTACATACGTCTTGAATTTTTGATCAATAGTTGTCCCGTAGATACTAACAAAGGGTTGAACTACAGATTAATTTACGGGTGAATTACCTACATTAATACACGTTTTCATTTTTAGCGTAGGTGTGTGTGTAACGTGCGTAACTATTGATGGTTGCTTTTTCTTTCCATGAATAAAGTTGCGGAGAGTTTTTACTGACAGTGAGACTGTCCGATCTAAACATGCTTAGTAAGCCAAACCATTTGGCAATTATTAATGTAGTATCAACATAAATAGATTTTGTGATGAAAATATACCGCAAGCTGACTTAATTTAGCGGAATTTATGGTTTCATATAATCGCTTTCGTGTGTACAATCCGTCCAAAGGTTCCATAAACTCCAAATCGACAGAATTATTGTTGTTTCGTTCTTGGATGCACGCTGACTAATGCATATACACCCTGTAGTATTATTACGAAATCAATAATACATGAGTAATTACTGACTTAAAAAATAATTAAGAATGTGGGTTTTCAAAACTAAAACTTAAAATGCATATTATGTGCAAACAATTATCGAGTTCAAAGAACTGACGGCAAAAAACAGAAGTGTGAGCAGTCTGATATACATTATGCCCGAAAAACAAGAATAGCACACAATAAGGAATTTATGCAAGCACAAAGAAAACAATGAATGAGTCACTGACAAAATACAAACCATTTTCCGAGAAAGCTCAACTTATTAAAAACAAGAAGCAATTTATTGTTTTACGAGTACACGACTGCACATAAGTGTAAAATTAAGTAAGTAAAAATCAAATGAGTCACAACATGATATAAAATCCAACAGAATAAAGTGATGCACACATTTGTTCGGTTCTGTTAATCTTACACTTTACCACTTTTACTGGCTTGATTTAAAACTTAAAATTACATTTAGCCAAATTATTTACGAAGTGAAGAAGTATTAGCTTCCACATACAAAATTAACCTTACCGTTTTTTAAAAAGTATTTACAATTGACAAATTAAGAATATTATATAGTTTAAAATTTTGTTTCTTCCAGGTTTAAGGTTGACTCTTGACTCCCACGCATGTAAATTTCAGATTAATTTAAATTATTTATGAACGCATTGATTACGTCATAACCAATCTGCTCTGCTCCTGTTGAAATGCTAAATGAAGTAATACTTCGGTCTGAGGAGTCCTTTATCGTATATATGGTATCCCCGTTTTCTGATGTTTGAATAGGCAGCGAAAATTGAGACGCATGGGCTATTGGTATACTCAAACCAGAATTGTTGGTATTGTCTAAATTTGAAAGGACAGGATCTTTGCTGTTTAATATAAAGGAAGATTGATCTGACATGTCAGGAAGATTCTTTCTGAAGGAATTCGCGATAAGAGTATTGGTCAAAGTTGGTATTAGTTCCGCCATTTCTAAGCTACTCGAAGAAAACTCGACATTGTCCACCGGAACCATACTTGGAAATATTGCCGGGGAACCGAGGCAATCATAGTTTGGTTCTTCTTTCTGTTTTGACTCTACTTTCACTTTTTGTGCTAATTTCCGCTTTGTTTTCAAGGGAGCTTTACAATGAAAGCTGCCAGCGTCACTTTTATTGCCATTAGATGGATTTTCATCGCGGATTAGCAATCCTTTTTTCTGATTCTTCTTGAATACTTTCACGGTAACGTCAGTCGATTTAGCCACACATGGACCAATAATTTCCTGAGAAAAATGTTTCTCATTGGATTGGTGGACTCTTAGTAAATCAATTCGATAAAATTTTCTCGGGCAGTCACCGCATGCAAACCGATACGAGCTTTCTTCTTCATGGGATACTTCATGTAACCGAAGGTCACGAACATGTTTATACGCTTTCCCGCAAGTTGGGCATACTGCAGAGGGAAGTGTATCATGACTTTTTGAATGTACCCTTAGCCGTGATGCCGTCTTGAATCCTAAACGTAATGAATGTCGACAGAGACATACACTTATATTTACGTTTCAGCAAACAAAAACAAAGCTACTTTGATGTTATGTATACTAACCAAAAGTATACTAACCTTTGTTACACTTTGTACAAGTAAAGCGCTTTTCTTCATCGTGAAATGCCATATGAATATCCAATGCTTCCTGTGAAGGAAATTTACGCCTGCACTGACTACATCCAATAGTGCTATTTCCTTGAATGTGTTGTGCCACGTCATGAGCCTTTAAGTGATATCTGGTTCGAAAAGTCTTCTCACACTTCGGACAGGGAAATGGTTTACTAAGAATGAAAATAAAAAGTAACTTGACTAAAGCTGAATCTAGACGAAATAAACGGATGTAATTTCTAATGNAGTGATATCTGGTTCGAAAAGTCTTCTCACACTTCGGACAGGGAAATGGTTTACTAAGAATGAAAATAAAAAGTAACTTGACTAAAGCTGAATCTAGACGAAATAAACGGATGTAATTTCTAATGTCTAATATTTTTCTTTGCAAATTACTTTTTTTCGTGTATAACTTTTATATGAAGCTTAAGCTTATCTTTAAGCCGGAAATTTCTGTCACATCCATCGTGGGGGCACTTATACGGTTTGTAACCTTTGTGGTCTATTCTTTCGTGCAGTTCCAGTGCTTCAGGCTTTCTAAATCGTTTCCCACATTCTAAAATAATGTCCTGAGTTAGTTACCTCTTGCTTGTGAATGAACCGTACCATATGTAAATATCCGTTGCATTGAACGCCTGAGATTACGTACCCTTGCAGGCAATTTTGTTGTCGTCTCTTAAATGAGAAGCATAGTGTATTTTCAGCCCACCGAATGTTTTAAATCGTTTCCCACATCTGTCGCAGGTATCAGATACAGTTTCATCATCCATAACCACTGGCGTTGATGTGAGATGTAGTTGATGACTCCAGTACACATTCTTGCATTGCTTTTTTCATAATACAATATATATGTAGTAACAGTAAATGAAATTATTTAACCGATATCAAAATCAATACTGTAATTATATAAAATACTATATGTACACGAAATACTACGTACGTACAACTTTAGGCGAGTTGCTAACCTTGAACCGATGCCCCTTTCCGCACCCTTCGTGAAAATTTGGATTGAATGAATTTTTTCTCAAAAGTGGACGAAATTTTTAATTGAACATCATTCATCTGATGGGTTTTGGCAGCAAAACTTCCACTCTTCAGAGATTTGGTCATTTTTACACTTTGGGTATTCAATTTACTGTCGGTAATATTATCTTGGTTGTCAACTTTATTTATGCTGCCCGCCTGTAACATGGTTTTTCCTACTTGGTTGTTTCTAATTCTACGTACTTGTCGCTTCAAAACTTGGTTTCTATTTATATTACTAATACCAGTTCCCTTCGGTTTGGTAGTGACCGGATTCAGAGGCGCATCGCTTGCGCTGTCTGATACTGATTCAATGACAGTATTTTGAAATAGTTTTGCCTTATCAATAACTTCCCTAGCCAAAGGAGAACCACTTAAAATTGATATTGATAGAAACTCGTTATAAAGATTATAAAGTCGAACTAAAATATCAACGCATTTCGAGCAAATGGCTGCTTCATTCTTATTCAATAAACTTGTATTACTTTCGCTGCTACTGTTCCAATTTTGCCTGTGACATAATGCTTTAAGAACATCACGTATTTTAACACTTCCCAACGATAGTTCCTTGGAGCGAAGAAGAAGAATTTGACACGTTACGGCTTCATTTAGCATTCTTTTGGAATCCAAATTTCTATCCAGCCTACTGCTGCAGTTACAACAATTTAAGTTACAGCTCGACTCGTCCAGATTCAGATTTGCTTGTAATTCTCCATTGTCTAAAAAAGTAAAATAAAACCATATTTTACTACTTCATTGTCCATTACTCTATTTCATACAATACATTCCTGACACTTTATTGATTAATACCTAAAGAGTCGTTATGCTCAGTAGATAAACAGCCCTTTGTATCGTAAAGTAAAGCCGCTGTCGCTGCTTCTTTTTCACCTGCATACTTTGGCGTCACTACGAACGGCGAGTGCATTCTATCATCATCATCATTCCCCTCAATACAAACTGGAATTGGACCATACGATTCTGCTTTAACTGTTTTCTCTGCCGTTAAGAAACTGTTGACCAGAGTTGCAGCATCAGTGCTTAACTCGGCACTGGACACTACAACCATAGACGTTTCAGGCGACGTTTCCATTTTTGCGCTTCACTAATTTTAGCCCGAAACGATCAGTACAACTACCAAAAACTCTTAAATTTACACTACATTATATAATGATCTAGTCTAACACATTTCCAAACTATCCAAACTAATTTTTCGCTGTTGTAATATATTTTGTGCGTGTTCTGCTTAGCCTGTCTGAAAATCAACAATAAACACCACAAAACAACAGAGCACACACATTTTTATTTATAAACGCAAACATATGACTTTTTCATCTACATTTGCCCAGCTGAGTTTCTCCTATATCCACCGCGAATGTACAGGTAGACACAAACAAACAGTTACCTGTCTTTAAATAAATAATTAATACACAATAATAATAACAACACCAGTGTATCCAATCAGTTTTATTTCTTCTTTGAATAAATATAAGTTAATGCATGTGCATGTAAATTTTTATTTATTGCAATGATGCCTTAGAGTGTAATTGTGATCACTGGTTAAAATTAGTTCTTTTAAGTTAATACATACGCATAAAAATACGCGAAGAAGTCTGACATAATTATAAGTAACTTACATCTATCTATATTACCACTGGGGTGATTAATTTTTCAACTATTAAATAGCCCGTCTAGACAGCTTATTTTGTTTATTAGATGTAGTAAATTGTTTATTGCAGCTTCAGTATTAAGTGCGTGTATATAGTATGATCATTTTAATTTATATTGGTTGATTAATATTTTGTGACAAGTGACAACTGATTACCAACCCCAAGTCAATAATTAGAATTAGGCTAAACATTACATTTGTGTAACTATCAGCTCTTCATCCAACAAAACCTGTCTGAGGGAGCAGTCAATAAATAGTATGACCGAAACCAGAGCCAAATATTCCAAAACATTTAAAAAGTGTATATGACCTTTTTGTGCATTATGATTATTAGTTTTAAAGTTTTAATATCATAACAAATTTGATGGAGCATCGGTGTTGTAAGGAACTATAAAACTGAAATTGTTATTGTTCAAGAGTGTAAATTATTGTCTGTGGTAAACAAGTAATCAGAATCGGAAGCGTTATAATGGAGCCTTGTGTTGTTATTGCGAGTTCCTGTGACACTGTCAAAGTAGATGACATTGTTAAAGGTAATATATACATATCGTTAGATGGTCCCTGAGGAACCGTCCCTCAAAATGAAGTGAGTGAGGTCCCTCCCACATATTTATTAAGTCAGTTTTATTCCATTCTTTTGCATTTGAATTTCAGGCGTTTTGGAGACTGATGACCTTCCAGAGCCTTTTTGTTTACTAGAGGGCATAAGAAGCTACCCATGGCATATTAAAACAAAATATTATGATGCAGACGTACATGTTTGTGCGATGGATCAGAAGACTATCGGAAATCAAACTTTCGCAGATAGTGTCAACGCAGTTATACTATGCTTTGACAGTACCTCGGTATGTTCACTGTAGATGTGGGCTTTATAAATAGAAACGTTAACTATCATTTTTTATGAAACGTTTTATTGTATAAAATATTTTCAGAACAATGGTTTATCTGTAGCAGAACAGTGGTTAACTTTTACCAAAGAATTAGAAGCAGACGTAAGGATATTGTTGTGTGAACGATGTTGCACAGAATCTTTTCAAGGACCAAGAGCTGATGGAGTTACAAAAATGGAGGGTATGTGTTAAGTGTTTCCAAATTGATGTTGTACGAGTTCATTTAAATTATGTATATGGGCTTTCCATTCCTTGTATAGCTCAAACATGGTGTGTTAATAACGGCTTCGAATTAGTTGAATTGAACCCAGAAACTGAGTGTGATTCAGATGTGGAAGACGATTTTCCTGAAAGCGTTGGCATGAAGCGTGTCATACAAGCTCTAGGGGCACACCTATGGCCTAATATGGTTCTGAAAGGTGACTGTGATAATCATTAAATCACGTAATTTTGAAATATCATAAAAAAATACATTCAGGCATCTAAAAGTGGTTTTTACTTTCCTTTCTAAAATCCTAGAGTCAACAGCACGAGTAACTCCGTTTCGCGCTTTTCCTAACGGCGTGGACGGGGTTTGTCGACCAATGGCAACTAGTAATACCAGTAATTCTTCATATGTTGACAATCGTTTATCTGATTCATTTCCCGACAACCGTAGTCTCGAACATCTTCCAGAACACCCTATTGGTACTAGAACAAGTAAACTTGTCGCTGCAGTAAAACCTATTCAACAATCTCCTGATCGTGAAGGTAGTAGTAATGTTGCCATCGTCAGCCCCACTTTATTGCATAGTCAGGACCCTGAGGATGAAACTATGCAAACAGATACAAGTACAGTAGCACCACCTACCGATTTTCCTACACCAGAGGATGAAAGCGTGTCTAGTAGCATTAGTGGCTTGCCAATGGCTAGTATTTCGCCGATTATTACCAATGTTAGTCAATCAACTTCAGCGCAAAATGACACGGCAACTTCTCAGCAGCCTCCAGAATTAAGTGAAACCTCATCAGTGCCAGCCCCAACACGTGACGAACGAATTGATGCTGTTTTAGAAGCAATGGATTCAATGTCTGAAGAAACCTTTGAAGGTTTATTTCAAAATTTAAACGAAATGAAACTAAAGGCCCAAAGTTTGTCCCCTGACCAGAGGCGAGTCTACGCAGAACAAATGGCCATAGCGTTTTGGAAGTCTATTGGCGGTAATGATTCTGAAATAGAAGGCTTATCCTCGGACGAAGACTAATAGAATAAAATATATTATATGTGTCAGCATTCGCTATATAAGGTGTATTGAAACAAAACTATCACTTTAAAATAGTCTACAGTAAAATGCTGCGTTCAAATTCAACATTAACTTTATTTAATCATGTGTGTTATGCAAGCTTGTTTTGCTATGTTTATTTCATCATTAGAGAGACTCGCATTTTAAATTACTGTTTTTTTATCGTTCACATTCCCTGTCCTGTGATAGCTTTATAAGTGTTTTAAAGGTGTATTTGTCTGTTTGTTTGTTTTCTTGAATAAATGTACATCTTCGTGTAACTGCTTCATATGGTTATGTCAATCTGGTCAAGGACGGTTTAGACGAATGTTTTGCAGACTTTGAACCGCTTTGCTGTATTTCCTCCTTCCATTTTTCTTCCAGTTTCAGAAAAGAACCTCCAGTATTCTACGGGAATTACAAATTTTTGAAATCAGTAAAAACATCTTTACACATACTATAAAATAAATACCTTTACATACTAGTAATTAAAATGAGCAGTTACTGTCATTTTACTTTTTGTGTTCTTCTGCTCAAGTATCCAAATTTTGGAAATCCAGTGTGCCCCGTAGAATCAATTGCAACTCGCTGTGCCAACAGCATTTCCAAGTCTGCCATTAATTTTTCCTCGCGTTCTCGTTGCATATCCTGGTTATATCTTGTAGTGTATTCTGGATTCCAACTCCAGAAATCAGACACGCTGGAATATCGTTGACTTTGAAAAATACTTTCATCCGTTTTTGGCAACAATTCCTCATTGTCACTCAAAGAGTTTGACTCGGTGGAACTGGAATCCATATTAAAAAGCCCCCTCCTTTGATTTGCAAATGCATTACCAAGCCCATATAGGGATGATGCGGCCGCTCGTTGACTAAAAACTTTGGCAGTTGACGAAGTTGAGGGTAGTTTCTGGGGTGTTAAATCAATCAACGCAGCCCAGTCCAATGCCTTATTTTCAGAGGACGTCGACGTTACTACAATCAGTTCTTTAAATGAATTAATGAGTTTCAAAGCTGGATCGTCTTCCGGATAATTACTAAGCACATGATCCCTAAAGTCACAACCCTAAAAACATTTTTGACAAAAAATGTTCACATAATAAATTCTTCAATGCACAATGATCTACAATATGTAAATTTAGTTACTGTTTGGCTTGGGAAAGGATGAAATTGATAGCTGGGCAATTTGCAACAGGGATAAATTCCGTAGGGGCAAAATATGGTGTCAGAGGTGCTTCCATGATCATTATAAGAGAAATCATTGTCTTTCCTCAGTTGAACTTTGTGTCGTGCCGACGACGCTCGACCTTGCTGCTGTAATTGTCCACCTTCCATTTTCGAAGCTCCTGAAAAATTTTCCTCAGCGACATCAGAAAGCTTAGAAACGACAACCACTGAAGCTGTTGGAGGTGCCGGGTGGAAACGGCAAGAGGAGAAGTCCTTGGCTGAAAAGTATTGCTGACAATGCGAGCAACAGAAAAAATGGATCAGGGACCAAAGCCTACAACAACAGGACACAAAAAAAATTTGATTGATTTTAATATCCTTAAAATGTGTAAATGCAGTTATAATCGTAAAAATCAGCTTATACCGCCAGTAAACCCTTTTCCACAATTTCAATTCCTTCTTTAAATCTCGTACGAACTGGTTCAGCGTCCAATTAGGATCACGTACGTGACACGCGTAAATCCTGCCCCTGCAATCACATTTTACTGTACAACAAGGTACTTTAGACGCTACCGTGTTAATTAAAAGCTGACCACATATGGTACAACGGAACATGGTAGCAGTTGATGCAAAATGTCCCAAATTTTGTTCAGGTTCAGGATCATTCAACGCCGCAATGAGCTGGGTATATAACCTGGACGTTATCCGATCAGATTTGTCAATATAATTTATTCGCGTTTCTAGCTCAAAGTTATTGAAAAAATGGAGGATCCTCTGTGTTAATGTCTCGTTCAAGCAGCCCAGGTTTGGAGACTGGTGGATTATTTGGCTAATGTTGTCCGCTGTGAACTGAAGACATTCCGCGACAAGGTTATTCATCTGCAGAAATTCTGCCGAGACCATGAGACCAATCACGTTTACGCTATCTGAAAACATAATTTATTTAAAAATAATTTAACTAAAGAGCGACGCTACACGGTTCGTTTGTCACCCACCAAGCACAGGAGGCTGCTCATATCCTCCATTTCGACCTCAAGCGTTGTCCTTTCACCGTGACTTTTGTAAAGTATCCCATTTCCTTCACGAGAATCGACTGAAAGCAATAAAAGTCCTTTTTGAAGCCTTTCGCTTCGTCACAAACGTGAATAATTATTTCAGGGTCGAGTTCCTTCCCCTCGGGAACTGCACCGTGCCGTTTAAGTAATTTACTTTCCTTAGAGTATAACGCAGTAGTACCCCCTTGTTTTCCACTTCCGCCGTCGGATGTACCTGGTGTGGAGCCGTTGGAAAGTGTAGAAGCTGCTGTTTCGCCACCAGAGCGCGGAAAAAGTGGTGTTACTTCCGCAGAAATGACGGGCGTAGTTGCAAAATCCTTGGAACTTATTACGGACGAGAGATTGAGGGGCTTTTTGATACGCTCCTTGCTGCTACTCGACTGATTTAAGGATGCAGTGAGATATGGTAAAATTGAGTCGAAAAGACCTTCGTTTGCTAACGGCTCTAAATCCCGGGTCATAACAGCTTTTAACTCTTTCCAATCTCCATACTTGTCTTTCCAATTTTCTAGGAATTCAGTAAAGTCAAAAGGACAATTTTCTGAGGGATTGTCCACAGCAAGCTTGGCTCGATAGGCGTGTAATAGAAAATCCAAGGTTTCTTTAATTTTTGCATTTTGGCTGCTTTCACTATTACCGCTCAGGTTTTTATTAGCTTCCTGGCGAGCCATTTTCTATACTTCCCACTAAAATTAATTTGGGATATTTTTTAATTATCTGATCTTCCTGGAAAATTAATAACATTTTTCAAAAGTTGAATGTAAGACCCAAGTAGGAAAATGTGTGCATGCATCGATTACACACCTTGCATTTTCAAACACAAGACCATGGCTGTATTTACCCATTATTGCTGTTATTGATCAAACGTTGACGCTGCGCTACTGTCATTCATTTATCCTATCTGACTCCAAGAAGACGGCATGTTCTCAGGAAGGAAACAAAACTAGAATAGAACATAGTGTAAGAAAAAACCATTTCAACTTTCTACGTAGACAATAAGCCCATAAGATGATGCTTGCTGCCGTTTAAAAAAATTTGCAACAAAACAAAGGACTCATGACTGTTAGGTGCCAAAGCCTTCCTTTTTGTAATGATCTGAAAGTTGTTAAAAAAATACTTCGTGACGTGTATTTACATGATCAGTATTTAATAGACAGTAAAACTGCAGCTCTCAAACCCAAATCGTTAAGGTTAAGCCTGCTTCATCTGTCATTTTCAACGGATTCTATAATCCTTTTGTTTGGTTGCTCTGTTTATATTTTGTGCTCGTCTTTGTTATCTGATTAAATTATGATTTCAGATTACACCAAGTCCACGTACATTTGCCTGATACATTCACGG
>JAHZNB010003348.1:0-11520 GCA_027744295.1 Callyntrura guangdongensis
TACTCAAAACTCCGTTCCGTTCTCTTGTAGATATGCATAATACAGTGGGGTGAGGGATTTACAGTTTACGGCAAGCAAGCAAGCACCTTCTTCCTGTTTTTGTGTCTACAAAAAATTCATACCTTTCGATTCGACGTTTTATAAGTACAAATTAATTAGTGTGGTTGGGTAAGCATAAAAATGAAAAATTTAAGAGCTAGATCATAGTCACTTTCTCTTTCTACGCTGATGAGATTAGAGATTACTCTGGGTTGACTAGATGTTTTAAAAAAGTATAAGGATTGAAAACGTTTCGATGTGGAACTTGAGGATCAGAAGATGCATACCATGCTGCTTAAAAAAATCCTGGCTGTAGCCTGTAAGCAATATACGTATAACTGAAAATGAACCTCCTACAAAGTAGTAGTGCAAAAAGTGGTCACTTGACTTGTGTGATGATGAACAAACCTTCCAACCCCAAAATTTGGGGCCCAAATACTCGATACTCCTTCGGAAGAAGTCCTTCCCTCCGACCTCCCACAACCGGGCAACTGGTAGCGCGCTAGCCCAACTTCATCCATGCATCCGGTAGCCTGTTCAGCTCTGCTCCTCTCTTTCCTCACCTAGTGTATAACATCTATGCAGCATGAACTTGCTACAAACACAACATAGAGCAGATGGTTTTATTTTGTTTGCGGCAGCTTCCTCACCTCACAATAATATTCCCGACTATCCTGATTCCTGACACGAAGTGGGGAATATTTCTTTCGATAATCCAGTGTAAAACACTACTTAAATGACGAGGATTATATAGTATTAAAAAAGTACCGTAAGTTACGGTTCGTAACTAACTAGGCTTCGTGCTAGCAGGGTGTACCGAAAATAAGAGCATCTTAGTAAAGGGTTGCCGAATTGACGGAGAAAAGTCACTAGTCTAAAATGTCGGCTACTAAACGTGTACAGGTAAGGTTTGCGGAGATTACATTTTATGTTTGGTTAATAAAAAACAGGGTTCTCGCAATGTGTGCAAAGTCCATCCAGGATAATATGATTATGTGTAATTCGTTATTTTTAAATTTTAAATATGTTGCTAGCAATGGCTCACGTTTACGAGACAGTGGTGGATATTCGATGCTAAGTGGCAGGATCCTTATGAGTCCGCCGTTGTTCTCAACAAATATTTAAAAGGAGCACACAAACCCATTTTTGGAGGACACTGTAAGGGCTAAGAAATTTAAAACAATCAAAATCTTTTCAAAAACTCATTGTTTTAGTCTAGATTTGCCAGCAAATGTACGATTAATTTTCACATATAAACATTTTTATAGCGGATTGTGGAGACCATGTTGTTGTTATTAACAGTCAAGATATATCCATGAGAGGGGACGATTGGTACTACAGAGTTTATTTCCATCACACGGGTTATCCTGGTGGTGCCACATGGACGAAAGCTTGGGAGCTTCACAAAAAGGACCCTACATTGGTACTGGTGATATGTTGTATGCTTGTCGGTATCGGTAATAAATAATGAAACACGTACTGACGGTAAAATAATAAATTCTGCATATTGAGATCAACAAAGCCCGTCAGATTATCATTGTAACATTTCTTATTACCGATGTGACGTAATACATTCACGTGAGATTAAAAAGGCCACCTAAAATATTACTTTCACTAATTTTGGCACAGATTATATGGAAAGCGTGTTACAGGCAATTAGAAAAGAACATTACAAGACGACATAAGATGCAACGGCTCCATATATTTAAGGATGGAAATGTTCCTGCAGAAATCATGGAAAATATAACTGATCAGATCCCTCAACTACGCAAAGTTCCAAAACGGCTGAAGGACTACAGTCAAAAAGAAATCGAAAATTTTCCGAAATTGTTCGATTATCCGAAAAATCATGTGCTTGATTAAGAATCATTTCTTGAAAGATAATTTTTTACGTAAATAAAGTTCTTTCCTCATAATGCTGTAGATTGATTAGTAGTGGGTAAAATAATTTAAATAAAAAGTATACTAAAGTCTTTATAATGAATAAAATAACAGTTAATTCTTGTGAAAGTGCATATAACATCATAAATTCGATGATATACATACATAGTACATATTATATTTTATGAGATGACATTACGATATGGTTGGCTTTTTAAAAGTATCATGTAACCCTTTCAGGTAGTCGGTTTGAAAATAAGCAGCGGATTATATATAAGTTGTCAAGTTGTATTTAGAATTCGAGCTCAGCTCGAGTGCGGAGGTTGGAACTTGAAATACCTGCTTGTTTTAAAACTGTTATTTAAGGTACGTTGATATTGATTGATGAAATATACTAATACACAGCGATACACATACATCATTCAGTTTAACCTCCCTATGGGGTTAAACCTCCGTAATGAATGCTGTTACTTTTCTTCTCAAAGAGGAATCTTCATAATAATAATTTTTACTCCCTTGCTTGCCTAATATATGTTCGATTACCTCCATGTAAATTGCATGTGATGTTGTTCTCCTGCTGCTCCTTTCACTGAGTACCATAGAACAAAACCTACTTAGAAAATTCAGCGCTATGCATACTCAATGGACAACAATAATAAACTCAACTCACGCGTTCATTTGTTCACTCAACTTTTAGCATTAGCATCTATCTGCTGTAAGTAGAGCTGTGCACAGGAATAGGAGTGAAAGTTAAGTGAAAGCTATCACGGAATCGATCATAAGTGAAAGTAGGTGTGTAATGTTGGAAATTAATGACCCTGTATTTTGCTATATTGCGTCATTCCGATAAGCGTTAAAAATTAGATATACAATTAGATGTAAATTGTATATTGTGTTATTTTTCCATTTCATTTGAAAGTCGAACCAGCTGTAAAACATATTCGAGAAACTACAGGGATGGAATGAAATGGTTTGGAATATTATGGAGTGCTAAGGTGGTGCACTAAATTGACAGCTGTTGGGTAGTAAAAGTTTTAGTTGGGCATGGGGTACAATCTGATCTAAAACTGTAATGTTGTGCCGGACGGGACAGAAGCATTTAACTGATTTAACGCAATAATTGCGGTGAAAATAAATGGGAAACATGCACACTTGTGTTGTGTCGTGTCTGGATTTGTTTGTGACTTTTGAATGTCAATGAATTGACAAAACTGGTTGGAAAATATTGCAACTTACAAAAGTTATTCTTTACAATGTATCGAAATGGTATGTCGAGTCGTCGTGCCTTTTTATCGGTAGCAAAACGATATGCAAATGTACGATTTAACTCGTGGAAAAATTTTACGCTGGTAAGTATAATTTTGATTTCAATTTTCAATGTAATCGGAAATTAAATAAAAAATGAATACGTGTTTACCGAAAGAAATCCTATTCTTTTCATTTCCATGTAGGAAGATGAACTAACTTTAGAAATCAAGCAATCGATTGAAAAGAAATGGTCACGGCACGTTTATGGTATCAATTGTCCTGCTGAATTGTCAAAAAGTAACAAACCTATCCAGGAAACCACCAAATATGTTTTATCAATGTTCCCGTATCCATCTGGAAAATTGCATTTAGGTCATGTTCGAGTGTACACATTGAGCGATGTGATAAGCAGATTTTATAGACTCCAAGGCTATTATGTAAATCTAATAATTATAATACAGACCAATGCTGAAATTGTGAATGAAATTTACGGGTAATTTTGAGCAATATATAACCCTTTATAGCGCACTTATATTTTCGGGAAGAACGTCATTTATGTTATTCATAACTCCTTTCTGAATTGCAGGCGTACGTTTTCTGGGATCCTATTGATATGACCGTACTTGCTGAAGAACAAGTTGATTCAGAATATCGATCTTGGAGGTCAGGTGCAAAAGTTGAGAAACGTCTTTTATCTCAATGGTTCGTCAAGACCAGTGCCTATGCTCAGTCGTTGATGACAGAACTCACATCTGGAAAGCTTCATGACGGTTGGCGGGATGTGGTTGATTTACAAAAACACTGGATTGGGTCCATACGCGGTTATTACTACGAAAGTTCTGTTTGCGTCATGGACATTTTAAAGGATGGCCTTGATAGAGGATCTGTGGAAGAACCACTCAAAATTTGGTTTTCAGAAAAAATCGCATTGCAGAACGCAAAATATTTCATTTTGAGGTCAGATCATTTTCTTGCAACCGAAGAAAATTCTGTATTAACAGTTACAGAGAACGGTATTAAAATTTTGAAGTTTACCCTTCAAAATCCAATAACCGGAGAATCTTTACCAGTTTTGTGTGGACCATCAGATATAATGCCTTTAGTTCCTGAATCTAGTGACTGTAGAACAGATGAACGATTCTCAGACGATTTTGGAGATTTGTCTGCCAACGAAAGTTCGTTGGACATGTTGTCGAAAATTAAGCTGGAAAGAGGTGGCACTGTAAGTTTTTAAATGACAATGTTAATACTTTACAATTTCACAGACATGTATTTTGTTGAAACTTGTTCAATTCATTTTTATTAACACCACAATAAAGGCACAACAACCTGTGGAAAACTTTCCGCATTATGCAGCAAGTCTAAAGTTACGAGACTGGTTAGTCTCTCGACAGAGAAAATGGGGCACACCAATACCAGTCGTTAACTGCAGTGATTGCGGCCATTCTTCAATTGTAGCTCCTGAACTTCTTCCTGTAAGTCGGTCTACTAAATTGAAACACAATTGTCAAAGTTGTGGTTCTGCGCAGACGGAACTAGAAACTGATACCTTAGACACATTTTTCGACTCGTCGTGGTACTACTTGCGCTACTTAGACCCATCCAATGATGCGAAAATTTTTGATACTTCTAAGCTTCAAAATTGCATGCCGGTAGATATATACATCGGTGGCAAAGAACACGGTACAAATGTCATAAATAGAATAAATTTTGAACTACATTTTATAATAGTTTGAAATAATTTGAAATTTATACGGAATTTCAGCAACCCTTCACCTGTATTATGCCCGTTTTATGAACCATTTTCTCTATAACATGGGTCTTGTTCAAACGCCTGAACCATTTCAAAAGCTAATACCGATAGGGGTTGTAATGGGAGAGACTTTTTATACGAAAAATAACGGAAAGTGCATACCCATCGAAGATGTGAACGTCGAAGAAAACAACCTTATTCAAAAGTCGACAGGCGAACCAGTTATTAAACAATGGGAAAAAATGTCTAAATCTAAATTTAATGGAATTGATCCTGAAATAGTACTGAACGAATTTGGCATTGACACTACGCGTCTTTTAAGTGTGTCTGAAGCTGCACCTACTTCACCAAGACATTGGCCACCGAATAGTAAATTCTCTCTCTGATTATACGTTTTGTTCTTCATCGTTTGTGAAATAGTGCAGATAACATACTTACATGTTTTAATTGTTATAGACCTAACGGGATTCCTTGGGTTTCAGCACAAAACATGGTTGATGTTAAGAACCTTTGTAGATATGAAAGACTTTGGAGATATATTATTCGCCGATGAGGAAGAATGGGCAACATCAGAAGCAAAATTATTTGACTCGAGGAATTATTATCTAAAAGGAATTACACATAATTACTCCAATACTAGTCAAATCAGCGTTGTCGTTAGTAGGCTACAAGGTCTAATGGGTGATTTGCGTGTACGTCAAAACAGCCAAATCCCAAATAACTGTATAATACTCCATATTTTATAATGAAAATAAATTTGACTGTGATTTTGTTTGCCCTGACTAGGCTATTCCCACAAAATATTTGAAGGACAGTATAGAATTTGAGCGGGCACTAGGCGTTTTTCTTATATGTATGTATCCCATTTTGCCTGCGTTTAGTGCTCAACTTTGGCAGTCGTTCAGAGCAGTAGCAACACACACTGAAATAGAATTTAATCTGGTAAAACTTGGCATTTAAATATTATATGGATGTATGATGTGTATTCGTTTAATATATAATTATGCAAAGTCAAATAATGCATTTTGGCAATTTTAGGATAAGGAAGTATGGGAGCAAAGTTGGCCAGAGGTTGACCAAAGTTATAAATTGGATCTCGTTTGTTTGGTTAACGGTGAAGAAATTGTACTCAAAGTGGAAAGACAATATTTGGATGGAATGGATGAAGACACCGCAGTTGAGTTAGCATTTGAAGACGACATCATTTCCAACAAATTGAACAGAGATACCACCAAAGTAACTTCATACAATGTACAACCGAGTTTTAGGGCGGTTTTAAAATTGCGGGATCCTACTAAAGATATGTTTGTCCCACATAAGGAAAGGAGGAAGAAGAAGAAAGCAAAGATGGAAAACATATTGACTGATGATAAACAAATGACTGTAGAATCAAATATGTAATAATAAGATGAGAAAATCTTTTATATAATTTATCGATTAATTTAGACAGTATAGACCAACATGATTTGGTACTGTACAAACTTAGATTCTATTTATTTTTTATTTAAGCGCGTAATTTGGCAAATCATTATCAATGCGGAAATGATTGTTTGGAATAAAGGCTTGAAGAAGCAACAGGCAGGAATTTAAGTCGTAAGAGGAATGTTTACGTCCACTTCCCCATTATATCCATTATCTGGCATCGCTTCGAGCATTTCAATATACTCATTTGGTATCCCATGTTCTTTGGCGCCTTGAATGATTACATTTTTGTAACGGAGTGATGGAATAAGATTATCTCCATGAACCGCAATTGCCTTTTGTCGGGTTTCGTCACATATCTGATAGGCCATACACTTGACTGTTTTTCCTTCTGGATACGTCTCAACAGTTACTTTTACCCGGCGATAGATGTTGTCGAATACGCCTTCCTGCCTTTTGTATAAAAACAACAAAATTGTAGTCATATTAAAATAAAAATTTGTAATTATTTTATAATAACTGATTGGATAAACACTATCAGCTTAAAATTAAAATAATTATCTCACGATTCATTACATGTCAAGGGATTGTTGATCGGACTGGCTTAATTCCCATAGGACACCATAGACATGAGCGCCAGGTGTCGGCAATATATTAGCAGCGGCTCCTCTCCACCGTTTACCCCAGTATCCAAAATCTAATTGATAATCCTTTTTTCATAGGTAAAAGAGGGAACATCCCAGGTTACTTGACCATGTATGTATATACTACTTTGACTAGTTACATTCTGCTTGCACTTCTCCTTGCGCAAACTGTCAAATATATTGGTACACAGAACACTTATATACCTGAAGTTTTGCTACAGACACCATTTTTGCCGATGGATTGTTCTCATGAATTCTTTTCGTCCACAAATTACTCCCAAACGCAAAGTATAAAAACGTATCTGTTTGCGCCATTATATTCAGTTGATTTAGTCGAAATGTATTCCGGTGTGTCAAGACGGTCCTGATTAAAAACTTGGGTAGCATGAAAATCCAAAATTGACAGTTCAACCTCGAGTTCAAACTAACATCGTACGTCAACTAATCTGTTATACTTACTTCAAATATTGAAGATACCGGGTATTATTAACATTCACCGCTGGCTTTCTCTTGAGATTCACTAGTTGTTCAACTATCTAATTAACAAACAGAAAAACAAATCTGTCGAATAAATTTAGAAACAAGGATAAGCTGAATTGAGATTGATATTGAACTACGGCTCCTAGCTGGATATTTATGTAACGCATTAAATGATTGGTTCATGTGATAAGGGTTCGTTAGAGAAAGAGCCCGTACCATAATAAGTTGCACATGTACCAAGTGTGAACATCGTTTTTTTTACTTTAGCACAAAAAAACGTAGCACAGCCGTAATACAATCTATGCAACATGCTTTATACTTACTGTTAGTAAGACTTAAAATGCGACAGGCGGCAGGTCGATGCTAGAAAAAACGAAGAAAACAGCGTTGTTTTCACTTTTTCCTTACCTCGTTTCCTCACAACAGCTTTCCATACAAATCCCCAGATTTTTATATACAATTTCACAAATTAAGTTAAATCGTACCTGCTAGGCTGCTATTCAAAACGTAGTTTATATTACATTGAATAAAAATTTAATTCCCCAATTGCGCATGCAAAATATGATCACAAATTACAACACCAAATAACGTTGCGGTATGTGTAAGTATTATTCACTCACCCGGTTTCATCTCAAGCTACGTTCTTCTAGCGACGGTGGCGAAGTAGAAGTAATTACAAACTACAAAACTTGACAGGAGAATCCTTGAATTTAAATCATATTTATCAAATGAATTCATTTGATTTATACGCCTATTGTGTGTATTCAATACGCAGTTGTTGGGAAGGGTTATATACGCAGTAGCCAAATCCGCATATTATAGTTCGGTCAGATAGAAATGAAAGACAATGCTGTTTGCGTTTTAATAGGCGTATTATTTAACCATGAGCTATGTTGACTTACTGTCAGTTAAAAAATTACTGAACTAATTATATTGTGAAAGGACGCTTAAAATCATCTAACCACGACCTAAATTCTAAATACATCCTATATGATTGAAGAGTCTCTGTAAAATATCATTGTAAAACCTTTGTGATTGCATTTTAGCTTGATTGCTAATTTTTTTATATCATGTAATCGTATGCATTACGTCATTTCCGTACCCATATTTAATCCGTTTGTGATATGTGAATCCGTTGCATACCATGTTAGACCTGAGAGTTTGAATTTGGTTTGATTTAATTAATAATTAGTCTACATGAAATTTTACAAATTAATTTTTTATACAAGAGCATTGTCACTACATGTTATGTGCATTTGTGTAGTTTAGGATTGAAGAGTCTCTGTAAAATATCATTGTAAAACCTTTGTGATTGTATTTTAGCTTGATTGCTTATTTTTTTATATCATGTAATCGTATGCATTACGTCATTTCCGTACCCATATTTAATCCGTTTGTGATAAGTGAAATTATGATTCGAACTTCGAATTTCGAAGTAGTAACCCAGTATCAAGTGCATAGAAGTCATTAGAAGTTACAATTTTGCATACCATGTTTGACCTGAGAGTTTGAATTTGGTTTGATTTAATTAATAATTAGTCTACATGAAATTTTACAAATTAATTTTTTATACAAGAGCATTGTCACTACATGTTATGTGCAATTTGTGTAGTTTCATTACCGAGAGATGCACCCTTATATAATTCCTTGCTCTAAAAACTGATTTTCTTGATTTGCCCCAGATCAGAGACAGGTTAGATAAAAATTGTGATGGTCTCAACAAACTTCAACTATTTCACCTAAGATTTTACCACTGCTTTACACTAAATTCTAAGAAAGATTAACGGTAAGATTTTTAACGGATAATATCGATGATGTAGCCAGTAGAAGACAAAGATTACCTTGATTACCTCAATTGGAAGACGACTCTACATAAGTACACGATAACCATTCCCAAAAAGACTCAAAAGTGAAAAGTAATCAAGAGTTTTATTGCATAACATGTGATAACTTGACCCACCGTGCGCGTGCTTGGCTGGAAAACGTATCATGAAGGTTAACTAGAGGCTAACCAACTAAGGCGAAATTCGCCAAAAATGATACCGTTCTTCAATTTATATGGTTTACCGAGCTTACAATATATTTTGTAGTCTGATCACTTGTTCAATTCTGAAAATCTCGGCTGTCTAGCCAAGTCAACAGTCAGACGTCGATAGAAATAGGTTGTTATAGCTACTACGCAGCACTGAATTTGTTATCTTAATATTATATTTATCATCCATGAAAATTCTCATCATTGCTAAGTTTGATGAATGGATGAATTGGATGACCGACGATGATCTTTATTTACATTTTCATGAAAGCTTTTTTACTGCATATGAACATTAGTCACTAATTTACATTTGTTTTTGCAACTTTTGCAATCTCATCTTTGCTTGTACAACTATAAAAAAATCCCTATTTTTACAACTTTAAGCATCACATATTTAAGATCAAGTTGCATTCTAACTGCATCTACTTAATTAGGTGCAACTTAAATATGACTTAATCTGTCGTGTTGTGCCAATTGAATAATCCAATTAAGGTATAATATAGCTGTCATATAATAGTCTGTGTATGTATAGTACCATGAAAATTTTTACCCTGCATTTAAACATGCATTATACGACGTAGACTTTGGATCTCTTATTGTAACACATTATCAAGAGATGGCAAAAATATGATTTTTGATATCTCACGTACATAATTGTACGTTTTCTAAACTTGTTCTCGAAATACATTATCACAAAGCAATTTAGACTAACTTAATCTTTCATATATTTGACATATTTTGGGAAAATTTGTCATAATTCACAGGTTTACCTTTATTTAGTAGATGCCGCTCACGAGATTACAAAAATTATGTTGCGTTTAGAAAATAATCACTTATCAACATCAAATTTGCTTATGCTTAGTTTGGTGTTAATCTGTCTGTATACTATAATCAATTGGCAAAATATTGTGGCTACTTGCTAATGAAATAGTTTAAATATAATTTGTTATCATGTGTGAAAATGTAAATCAAACGGCTAATGATCAAGTGACAATGCAAGAAGAAAGGAAAAAACTATGATTTTCGATGGATAAGTTTATGTCATATTTTTTCAATTTTTGGTACATATTTCTACACATATTTCATCTGTTTATAGTCTGCATGAAATTGCCACCTCTGCACACATTATGCATAAAAAACTTACACCTATTTGTACACAATCAACAATGTTTTTAAACCATTTTGGTACATATTTGTACACATATTTCATCTGTTTATAGTCTGCATGAAATTGCCACCTCTGCACACATTATGCATAAAAAACTTACACCTATTTGTACACAATCAACAATGTTTTTTAAACCTAACCTATGCCTACATTTGTATCACTGACAGTGAATGAATTGTGCTGGTTGGCATAATGTTTAATATAAACGAGATATGATATAGGGATTGTGAGACACGAACTAAGGTACTCCTTAGTATTCCTAGATCCTTACAAATCTAGTCTGTATCTGAAAAAAATCTTTCTTCATAAAAGATAGAAATTCTTGGTAAGTGTTCACTGCTCGTAGATAAACCCTGGCTCATGTATAATTTGTAAAGGGCGACACTTGTGCCAAATTCCTATTCCATATAGTTTCGCGGATAAGCATGAGCTTCAGTATGTGAACGAATCACATGAAAAGAAATACTTTGAGCCAGTTTTAGTTGCCTAAATTGCCTATTTTACATCTTAATGGCTTAAATGCCTATACAGGTTATTATTATTAAGGCATATTTCGATACAAAATCGACGTATTTTTCATGCATTTATTAAAAAATAGGTTTATGATGGACCATCTTACCATATTTTTCAAGTTATGGACACAGGTATATATCAGTTTCAGTTTTCAGTTTTGACAAATACTATGGGTATGAAATGTACCGTTCACATTTCAGAATTTTACAAGCACTATATTTTCATTGCCACTATGGGTAGATATGATTATTCATAAAGTTAACATTATTGTACGTTTTTAGTAATCTTCGTCAACACGAAATCATATTGTTCCTTTATTTTTTACTAGTTTTTGAATTTT